>MU779919.1:25531-70969 GCA_026770625.1 Nicotiana glauca | reverse complement strand
GTAAAGAATTAAGATTCGAAGCGAGGGGCTAAGATTCGAGGGAAGCCATGTTTGGGGTTGGAATGGGGAGGTTTCGGAGGTGTTATGGTGTAAAAATGGGGGTCATTGGCCTACCGGAACCGCCGTGAGGCGATTTCCAGTAGGCGGAAAACGGTGGTAGGCGGCGGCGTTATGTCGTCTCTAAGAGAGACGAAGGGGGAGGGTCTGGGAACTGAGATGAGGGTTTGGGGATAGGTTGGTCTTGGTATGTTTAATTGATTCAATTGATCTGAGCCGTTAGATCAAATGATCTCAACGGCTCGGATTGATTGTGGAGGAAGAAACGGGGTCGTTTGGAATGGTAACAGGGTCGTTTGGTTTAATGAAGGGTTGGGTCGGTGGTAGATAGGAACGGGTCGGGTATCTGGGAATGGGTATGGAGGGATTAATCTTGGCCATTGATCAATTTGAGATCAACGACTCAGATCAAATGTGGTCAATACGACGTCGTTTGGACGTCTCTGAGGTGGGTTGATTTGGACCGGGTATGGGGTGTTTTTGGGCCTGCATTTTGCTCAATTTGGACAGCCCAGTCCGGTTTTCTTCCTTTTTCTCTTTATTTTCTTTATTTTAAATCCTAACTAATTAAAAAAAAAAATCTAAATCATAGAATCAAATTGACTTATAGAAACTAATTAAATTCTATTAACAAATAACACACAGAGCTAAATATTAATAAAAAAATAAATCACACAACTAGACCTTCAAACGCTAAATGTAAAGTGTATTATTTTTCGTGATTTTCTCATTTTTTTTTGTAAAATAAATTACTTAATTACTCCTAATAAATTCTAAATGTAAACATAATCTATATTTTTTGTATTTTATATTAATTTAACAAATAAACATGCACAGCGAAATGCAAACAATACGAAAAATAACAAACGAATCCACGAAAAATCACACATAACACTAAAATATTTTATTTTGGAATTTTTTGGGAATAATTCTCGTATAGGGCAAAAATCACGTGCTCACAGTTACAAGTAGTTCAATCCTATCCCTAGGTAGAATCTATAAAAAGAGGGTTAAAACCTCAAGTTCTTGTTAATTAATCTTTCCCAACCACAAATAATCTTTCCCAAAATTAATTCGAAGTTAAGGGCGAGTCCTATGCCCTTGCATCTCAAATTAGCCTCCTGGCGCGACGAATTTTCCCAAAATCGCAACGAATATGTCGCGTTATGCTAAAGAGACAATGCCCAATCGAAAAATATCAAAATTCACGAATTTGACAAAACCCGAGCCCCGGGCCCACGTCTCAAAACTCAAAAATTTTTACGCCACCAGATTCCTTATCTCGCCACGAGTCTATACATACAAAAATCTCTCAAATCGGACCACAAATAGCCCCTCAAATCCCAAATTTAGAATTTCAATCTCAAGCCCTAATTTCTTACAATTTGGCTATATTTTTATGAATTTCAAAGATGATTTCACAATATAATAATATATTTAACTGTTTTACCTCCAATCGATCCTAGTTGAAACTCTCTTAAATCCCTATCCAAAATCTCTCAAAATGTCAAAAAATGGTGAAAGAAATGAAGTAGTTCGCGGATGAAATGTATTTAAACATTCTGCCCAGAATTTTTCGAAAGTACTATTCACGCGTGTGGTTATTGTTCACGCATGCGGTTACTGTTCACATGCGCGGTTACAGTTCACGCGTGCGGTTGCTGTTCACGCGCCATAAAAAACCAGCAGCTGCCAAAGAAATTGCAGCAGCTTTTCTTTCCACTAAAATGGCTCTAACTCCGTCATACGAACTCGGAATTAGACGATTCTTGTTCTTATAAGTCACAAATAATAATACAAACAGAACCCATCAATCAAAACTCAATTCGGAGCTCATTTGCCCAGTTCAATACCTATTTCGCTCGTTAAACGATTAACTCATGTTTCGTGTCAAAAACCCAATCGCGACTTGATGAAATTAGACCAAACTTTTCGGATCACTCCTATAATTTATTATTTAAATTTTGGAAATCTCTAAATAAAATTTCAATCTCTATAACTAAAAATGGACCTTTGGATCATTACATGCTTATGCTCAAACGACAAAAAATCTTCCAAAAACTCTTCCAAAACTTATCCGAGCCTCATGGGACCCCGACCAAACATGCCAACATAACTCATAACATTATTCAAACCTGTTCCAATCATCAAAACACCTCAAACAATATCAAATTACCCAAATTCATCGAATTCAAGCCTAATTTTTCTAAAAACTTCCGAAATACACTTTCGATCAAAAATCCAACCAAACCACGTCCGAATGACCTAAAATTTTGTACACATATCCCAAATTACCTAACAAAGCTGCAGCAACTCTCGAAATTCTATTCTGGCTCTGGATCAAAATCTCACCTATCAACCGGAATTTGCCAAAATACTAACTTCGCCAATTCAAGCCTAATTCTACACTGGACCTCCAAAATTACTTCCGATCACACTCCTAAGTCACAAATCATCCTTCGAAACTAACCGAATCATCAGAATTCAAATCCGAGCCCTCTAACAAATAAGTCAACGTCCGGTTGACATTTCCAAAACAAACCTTGCTTAAAGAGATTAGGTGTCTCATTTCCTACTAAAACCAATCCAAATCAACTCGTTCACACCCAACACTTATAATGAAGCATAAAAAAATAGGAAATGGGAAAAATGGGACGGTAACTCACGAGACGACGGGTCGGGTCGTCACATTATGTAAACGACATTGATGGAGATTATGTCTCATCTTAATATTGGTGTGAATATATCAAAGACGAAATAGATGAAAAAAGGAAACAATTTGAGGAAGTTTCATGCTTTAAACTGTCAAATATATTTCGTACATGATTTTCTCTATTATTCGTACAATACTTTCACAACTCCGTTCTTTGTAGCAAATATAATATTGGGATTATTATCCCGTGACTAAATTTTGGCCTTAACCTAAAACGTCGTAGGAACTTGGAACGCATCTTGTATTCTTCTTGTGAATTCACACCTTCTCAAGGTTGCTTCAAGGTTTTGATTCAACCGAGATTTTGGCTCTTTTAGGCTTGATTTTTGGCTCGTTTTATTCTTTATGTATATGTATGTTCTCCCAGTGTTAGAGCTTTGAAGTATGAAATCTCGAACACTTTATTTCTCCTTCTTTTTGGTCCATTCCCTAAAAACAAAAATACACACAAGACTCAGATATATATATTTTAGATGATGACTGATTAACCCTTTCTTTCCATCAGAAAAGTTGCAACCTCGACCGGGAATAATTTAGTATTCCGCATGTCTTCGAGTCTTATATCATCATTTGGTACGGGCTAGCTTTTTTCCTATCATATAAAACTGTTAGTAAAATTCAAAAGAACAAAACAAAATTATATCTAATTGATACTTGACAACGGGTACTTCTTTTATCTAGAAGTAATACTTTTTCAAATGAACAGTGTTCCAGTTTGATGGTAGTATGCTGCTATCCATAGTTTCCAATTCATATGCACCCTTTCGACCGATGCCTTGAACCCTATAAGGGAATTCCCAATTTGGACTTAACTTTCCCGCATGAGCCGGTTTCGTTGATCGAAACACTTTTTTGAGCCCTTCATGTACTTCACTCATCACATATTATGTTTGTGAGAGACCAAGACACTATACTAAAGGTCCACCAAATATCTTTCGGTATAAGTTCCCACAAATTAAGCAATATCGGGCGGCTTTTTGGAAAAGTACTTGTGACTTCTCGTCTTCGGGCAAGATTCCATACTGTAAAAAATTAACAAACTCGTTCCTCCAATCCCAAGTTAAATTATTAAATTTACATCGTTCTTGTCTTGGTCGAGCGCCGAATGAAACAAATGTATTACAATAGCGTTTTCTGCATTTGTTATCTCCGTAACAGACGCGAGATTGGACAACGCATCTGCGTCTACATTATCCTCCATGGGTATTTGAATAGCTTTCCACGATTGAAATTGTCTGACTAGTTCTTGTACCTTTTCTAGGTATTGTTGCATTTATGCCTCTCTTGCTATGTAAGTCCCCTACATTTGTTTAACAGCTAGCTGCGAGTCACTTTTAATTACAATTTGTTCTATGCCAAGCTCACGAGCTAGTTCCACACCTGTAATCACAGCTTCGTACTCTGTTTATTATTAGTGATGGGATAACATTGTATTGATTGCCTCATAACATCCCTTGAACGTGGAATTAAAACAATACGTAGGCCCGCCCCTTAACATTCGAGGAACCATCAGTAAATAAAATCCAAGTCCCCGGATTAGATCCAGTAAATACCTATAATTTCTTTTCTTCTTGAGGAATTAAATTCGTGCTAAAATATGCTAAAACCTGAGATTTTATTGCAGTTCTGGGTTGATATATAATTTCATACTCACTGAGTTCTATTGCCCACTTAGGTAATCTACTGGATAATTCTTGTTTATTCAATATATTCCTTAGGGGGAAAATAGTTATTACAAAGATAGGATGACATTGAAATTAAAGTCTCAATTTTCTAAATGCCATAATTAATGCTAAAGCAAGCTTTTCTAGATGAGGATATCGTGTCTCAACATCTAACAAATATTTACTAACATAATATATCAGAGATTGTTTACCTTTATTCTCTCGTACCAGCATCGCACTTACCGCCACTTCTGGTACAACAAGGTAGATAAGCAACCTTTCTCCGTCTTTTAGCTTGGCCAGCATAGGCGAATTTGACAAATATGATTTTATGTCCTTGAGGACTTGTTGGAATTAATCAATCCACTCAAATTGATTCTGCTTTAACAATACTGAGAAGAATTTCAAACGTTTTTCCGATGACTTTGAAATAAACCTCCCCATGGCTGTTATTCTTCTTGTAAATCTCTGCACTTCTTTTTTATTTGTGAGTAGATCCGACATTTCTTTGATAACTTTGATTTGTGCATGATTTAGTTTAATTCCCTTGTTAGAAAGAAGAAAACCTAAAAACTTACTTGAAGCTATGCCAAAAGCACATTTTTTCTGGATTTAGCTTCATATTGTATTTGCGGAGAATATGAAAAGTGTCTAGCAGATCCCGCCTGTGCTGACTTGACTAGTATATCATCGATGTAGACTTTCATAGTCTTTCCCAGATGTTCTTGAAATATTTTAGTTACCAATCGTTGGTATGTGGCCCCGATATTTTTTAGACCAAGGGGCATGACTTTATCACAATAATTTCCGCTGTCTGTGATAAACAAAGTTTTCTCCTCATCTATGAGATGCATCTTTATTTGGTTATATCATGAGTATGCATCTAAAAATCTTAATAGCCCACGTCTTGCAGTTGTACAATTAGTTGATCTATGTGTGGGAAAGGGAATGAATCTTTTGGAAAACCTTTATTTAAATCAGTATAATCTACACAAACTCGCCATTTCCCATTATTTTTTGGAACTACCACAGTATTAGCTAGCCAATTAGGATATTTTACCTCTCGTTTTAAACCAATTTTTAAAAGCTTTTGTACCTCATCTTGGATTACTTTGTTTTTGAAGGATCTCTGCTTCCTCTTCTTCTACTTGACAAGTGCATATGATGGGTTCTCATTTAGTTTGTGGGTCATTAACTCCGGTGGTATACCTGTCATATCTGAATGTGACCAAGCAAAGCGATCCGCATTAGCTTTTAAAAATCCAATTAACTTACCTTTCATTTTTGTGCTCAGATTCACTCCGACGTAAACTTTTCTGTCTGGCTAGTGTATAAACAGCAGCACCTCTTCGAGTTCTTCGGAAGTTTTCTCAAAGTTATCATTATCTTCTAGCTCTTGAATAACACCAGGTCTTGAATCAACATGAGTTTGTGTTGGAATGACTTTAGTTGATGTTTGTATCATGACATCCTCAACTGAATTCTATAACTGCTATTTCTTGCCTGCAACATCATTTACTGTGTTGGTAGTTCCCACTGAATTGATACTTCTAGAATCTTGTTTATCTCCACGGATTTGACGAATCCCTTACTGTGAGGGAAATTTGATAACTTGATGCAATGTGGATGGTAGAACATCCATATCGTGAATCCATGGTCTTCCTAGGATTATATTATAAGCCATATTTGCATCTATCACATGAAACTTCATGTCCTTGATAACCCCCTCTACAAATGTAGCAAGCACTACCTCCCCTTTGGTATAATTTTGTCATTAGCTTGCACTTCATCCACCACTCTTAGTAAAATGATATTCATGGAACTGCCTGGGTCAATCAAAACTCGTTTTACGTTAGTATCATCTACAAGTAAAGATATTACTAGTGCGTCTTTGTGAGGAATCATCAAGTCATCATCATCCTCATGATTAAATGTTATACTGTCTTCTTCCATGGTTTGACGTATTCGCTTCCCATGAGTGAGTGTAAATTTGATGTCTACTTTGCAGCTGTATTAGTCACACCACTGACTTCGTCTCCCCCGGTTATCACATTAATTGTTCTTTTTGGAGATGGGGGTTTTGGGGGTTCTTGTTCGTTCTTCATATATGATGTTCTACCATTCTCGCTGAACAAGTCAATTAAATAACCTTGCTTCAACAAATGCTTTACCTCTCCTTGCAATAAATCCGATGTTCTATGGCTATGGTCGTTGTGAAATTCACACCAATAATCTGGATTTCTTTTGCTCGGGTCTAATCTTATTTCTTTAGGCCACCGAACCTTATCTCACATGCCTCTTAAAACAACCACCAACTCGGAGGTACTGATGTTAAAACTATAATCTCCGATTCTTGCATGTGTCCTTGAATTATCACCTCGAGTATCCCGTTCCTTTCTGTATCTAGATGAAGAACCCCACATCTTTTTGTCTTGATCTTTATTCAGATCGTAGGTTTTACGGTTTGGACCAAGAATCTCGACCTACAAGACCCATGTAAGGCTTGTACGTATTTTTCCCAGCTCTTTTATATTATTCTAAACGTCTTGACCCTACTCTTTCATCAACCCTTGGCTGTGCAACCATATCTTCTTATATTCGCAGCTTCGTGTTGTATCTATTGTATACGTCATTACAAGTTGTTGCTGGAAATTCTCGCAAACTTTCCTTAAGCATCCTCGTGGCTTCTGAAATTTTCTCATTTAGATTTCTTCTGAATGCCATAGCTTCCCAATTGTCGGTACTCGCGGTAACATCATCCTCTCTCATTGGAATCTATCCACGAACTCTGTGAGTAATTCCCTGTTTCCTTGTTTTACCTTAAAGATGTCTTCCATACTTTTTCAACTTTTTGAGCTCCTGAGTGTGCTTTTATAAATGAATCTGGCCTTCCATCACGGGATTCATTGGGAGTTAGCTTCCAGATATGGCGAGCCCCGAACATGGGTTCTCCAGGTTTACGATGTTATTCGGAGGAGGAGTTGTTGGTGTAGTTTGTAATCCCCTAACAAAGGCTTGAAGATCATTGTTCACGTGTTCTGCAATCAATTGTTTTAAAGCGTCTTGTTCAACAATTTTCTCGTCTCGTTGATGATCATTTACGTGTGATGTTGACCTTTCAGGTGACCCCTAACGGGACTGTCGTGGAGATCCTTATAGTGAAGGGAGTGGCGGAGTTTCTCCCTCATGTAGGTTCAACTGGTTATTTTTGTTGATGTAGACATGTAATTTTTGACCCTCCTTGGGATTTTACATATTTTAGCGTAAATATTTATTTCGGTTTAGTATCGCCATTCTAAATAATTTTGACGCTTTTACTTTATTTTATCATAAAAATAAAAATTACAAAAATATTTTCTTTTATTTAGCTAATTAATATTTTGTCTAGTCACGTTTAATTTATCTACCTAACATAAAATTCTAAAATACAAAAAAGGTTCCACTTTGTTTCTAGGAATATTATTTTAATTTTTGCGATTTTTTTAATCTAACTTCATTTTTGCCTTTTAGTGTGATATTTGAAAAATACCAAAAATAGGTTTGTTTAACGGTTAGTTTTATTTTTATTTTACTTAAGTAGGATTAACTAAGTAAATGAGGTAGTTTTTTTTTTAGTCTTGTTCAAGGAGAAACAATATAATATGGGCTCAAACAACCCATTTTTTAGGCCTACTTTTCGGATCTAGCCCAAATAACCTTAGCCCATAATTTCTATCGGCCCAAGACCATCCCTAAGACCCTTTTTAGTCTTTTTAAGAAAAAACACAACAGAATCCTAGGGAGAGAACAACCGTTTCTGATTTGGAAATCACACAAAACCCAAGTTTTTCTTGATGGAGACCTAAAAACCCCTAGAAGGGATCTAACTCCACCAGCTAAGAACAACAGCGCCGATCAGCAACAACACAGCCACCCACGAGACCGCTTACCAGCCACCCCATTCCAGCCTTCAACACCTTGAGCTTCTTCATCTTCTTCACCTAGGAGACATACCAACAGACCACTGACCGCTGTTCCAGCTCCTTCTTCTTAACGCTTCCACCCTTTAGCACCCCTAAGACAACTAAACAACACCTTTTATTCTGTTATGCAACTAGAACCAGAAAATTGGAGAACCCTAGAGAACAACAAGGGAACGACCTCTCCAGCCGCAGACGCTCTTTCTCGAACCAGCGGCGAACTCACCGAAAAATGCTAACTCTTCTCCAAAGACAACCCAGCGACTCTAAACCTTCACCAACCAAAATAACCTCCACCCGTCCTCCTCCTCACGCCAACCACAATCAACACACAAGTCACACCACCTAGAACTCGCCGGAGACAGCAGCAACTGGTGCCATCTCTTTCCTACCAGAATTCGGCGACAATAAATGTAGTTGTTGCTTCTGCTTCTTCCCATTCACAACAGCTCGTAGGAACATACACACACACATAGGGAACAACAACAGAAAAGCCGAGGAGGAACGAAACAGAGGCAAAGAACGGATAAAGTCGTCGGGGAAGCAGGACGAAACATGGGATGAAAATTGGGTTTCAAAGAAAGGGATTCAGCGGCTCATTTTTATGGTTTGCAATGTTTGTTTAAATTTCAAAAAGGATAAAAATTTGTACATATATATATACGGAACCCAAGCTAAGGAACCCAATTTATTCAAACTTCAAAGAAAATGTGCATATACAACATAGACGTTTCTGGTTTTTTTTTTTCATTTGGGTTTTGAATTTTGGTTCTCAAGTATGAAAATGGAGATCAACTGAGGTTCGGAGTTCGACTCGAGGATTTTCTGGTTGTCAATTTCCGTTCGAGTTTCCGGCGCCGCGGAAGTTTTCCGGTCAAGGTCCCGTTCAGTTAATGAGTTTTGCGATTCAAAGCTTTTGAGGTACATTCTTTCTTCTATCTCACTCTGTGTTTGGAATAATTAACGTTTGATTAGTTGTCTAGTTTGTTGCTCTCTTTTACTAATCTATAAATAATTTTGTAGTATTCATTAACAATATCATACTTTGCTTTAGGCGCGTAAATAAATAATCATGACAATGGGTACGGTTCCCATGGCATGGTCACAATATGTAAATCTTAATTCAGGTGTGGATTTCATATGACCCTGCCATAATTTTGAATAATAATAATAAAATTAAATATGTTATAGATTGTGGGTACGGTTCCCATAACACGATTCACAATGTGTATCAAAATGATAAGTGTACGTCAATCGTGCCTAGTTCCAGAAAATAATTTCATAAATAATTGAAAGCGATAGAAGGAATAAAATTCACAATAGGTTTTGAACATGTGATTAACCAGATAATTATTCCAATAATAATAGTTGAGTGACCATTCTAAAACCACGGAACTCGGGAATGCCTAACACCTTCTCCCGGGTTAACAGAATTCCTTATCCAGATTTTTGTGTTCGCAGACCATAAATAAGAGTCAACCTTCCTCGATTCAGGATTTTACACCGGTGAATTGGGACACCATAAAATATCCCAAGTGTTGACTCTGAATAAATATAAATAACTCTATTTCAATTATTGTCTGTTCAATTGGAAAAACTCCCTTATACACCTTTCGGGGTAGAAAAAAGAGGTGTTACAGTTGACTGTTGACATGGTTGGTTATCAGAGAGAAAAAATTGGAAAGTGTAAAGATTATCAAATTACAGGTAACAGAACCAATTTGTTTAACCAAAAAAGAGATTTATCGGTCAAAGTCTAAATTTAGGAGAAATGTGTTACTGATAACCAAGTTTTACTTTACTTTCACAATGTTAATTAGGAAAAAGTAACAAGAATGGTAAAGAAAATATACTGAGGGAAATGAAGAATAAAGTAAGGTTGCCAACTTCGATAAAGTAGAAAAGTAAAAAGTATATTTCAACATTACATGGAATCTGCCTTTACAGATGAAATCTTGTGTCCTTATATAGGAGTTTACAATCATAATAGTTTCCTCATATAATTTGGGTTTATTATGAGCATTAATTATATTTATTACCCAATAATTTAGGTAATTGTAATTGGCATATTTATTGTTATAAATGTCTTGTAACTGTTTCGATTCCCCTTCCTTATTTATTTTCACTTTGTGTATCTTCCCTTCTTTTTGTTATGATTTATCACATTCTTGCCTTTTCTTTAATAACTGTAAGGCTCGGTCCTCTTCTACATATCGTTGTGGGTGTTTTTCCAGCACATTTCCTTTCTCAATTAATTCCATTATTGAGAACGCCACTTGTCGTTGATTCACTGCTCCACGCGTCATGCTTAGTCAGCACTGTGACATTCCACGTGTAATGTTCTTTTTCCACCAATACACTCTCCCTAAACCATATATAATAATGCTATTGTTGGCCCTAGTAAAGGTTAGTTTTGAAGACTGACAAAGGAACTCATGCATGAACCAGGCCCATCTCCTGTGTGCATAGAAATGGGCAGATTCAAGCATATGGGATGCACGTGAAGGAGATTAGATTAACTTGGTCAAATTGATATCTCTAAGTTTAAAAGGTTGCATAATTGGAAAGGATAAGGACTCCTTACTCAAAGAGAATATTATCCAAGATAGGGAAGGATTTAGAAGTTAAGATCAACTGAAACTCTTCTACCAAGGAAGAGAAGTATTATAACTTTAGTTATTCTCTTCATCTACTAACTCTATAAATTGCAGGATGTTCTCGCTGTACAAGGGTTACACAAAAGCAAAAGTTAAACGTGAATTAAGAGCAAAGTAGCCAGGCAATTTTGCAAGCAGTTCGTGTGTGATTCAAGTGTGCAAACCTGAAGCTACATGAACCTGATGAAAGAATTAGTTCCAAGTGTCTATTTTTTATTCTAGTTCAATGTAGTAGGTGTTTTCATATTGTACCTTTTAGCTTTATCGAGAGGCACTTATAATAGGCACTCGGAGTATTCAAATTAGAGTTAACTTGAAGTTATCGCAACAGTTAGAGGTTGTGTGTTACCACGGGATTAGAGTTAGTCCTAGGTTTACAAAATAGTTTTTGTAAATGAAGTTTTTGGCTCAATGATTTTAGTGGAACAAAGGCAATATCCAGAGCTGTAAAAACTATAGGGGTATCAAATTACTAAGTCATACTATGAAAGTCTGGGAGAGAGTGGTAGAAATGAGAGTGCGAAGGACGATGTCTATTTCAGACAACCAGTTCGGGTTCATGTCGGGGCGATCTACCACAGAAGCTATCCACCTTAGTAGGAGGATGGTGGAATAGTACAAGGATAAGAAAAAGGATCTCCACACAGTGTTTATCGATCTAGAGAAAGCGTACGACAGGGTTCCTAGGGAGGTCTTATGGAGCTTCTTAGAGGCTAAAGGGGTCCCGGTCGCCTATATTAGGATGATGAAAGACATGTATGATGGAGCTAAGACTCGGGTTAAGACAGTAGGAGGCAACTCCGAGCATTTTCTGGTTGTTACGGGGTTGCACCAAGGGTCTTCATTCAGCCCTTTCTTATTTTCCCTGGTGATGGATGCCATAACGTATCATATTCAAGGGGAGGTGCCATAGTGCATGTTATTTGCTGATCACATAGTCCTAATTGATGAGACACGATGCGGCGTCAACGAGAGGATAGAGGTTTGGAGACATGCCCTTGAGTCAAAAAGTTTTAGGTTGAGCAGGATGAAGACGGAATACCTCGAGTGCATATTTAGGGCCGAGCTGACGGAAGCGGGAGTGGAATTGCGGCTTGACTCTCACGTCATCCATAAGAGAGGTAGTTTCAAGTACCTTGGGTCAGTTATTCAGGGGATCGGGGAGATCGACGAGGATGTCACACACCGTATTAGGGTGGGGTGGATGAAGTGGAGGTTAGCAACGGGAGTCTTGTATGACAAGAATGTGCCACTATTACTAAAAGGTAAATTTTACAGAGCAGTGGTTAGACCTGCCATGTTGTATGGGATCGAGTATTGGCCGGTTAAAAACTCATACATCCAGAAGATGAAAGTTGCAGAGATGAGACTGTTGAGGTGGATGTGCGGGCATACAAGGATGGATAAGATTAGGAATAAGGATATTCGAGATAAGGTGGTGTGGCCTCCATGTAGGACAAGATGCGGTAAGCAAGACTCAGATAGTTTGGGAACATTCAGAGGATGAGCACTAATGCACCGGTGAGGAGGTGTGAGTGACTGGCTATGGTGGGCATGAGGAAAGGTAGAGGGAGACCTAAGAAGTATTGGGGAGAGGTGATCAGGCAGGACATGGCACGACTTAGGATTACTGAGGACATGGCCCTTAACAGGGAATTGTGGAGATCGAGCATTAAGGTTATAGGTTAGGGGGAAGTTGTGAATACTTCTACAGCGCACTAGAGTGAGACTAGCCAGTTAGGAGTTAGTCTTAGGGTGATTTTGATAAGCTAATGATGCTAGGCTTTATCTGTTTGTTATTAGTATACTTTCCATCCTTTTCGTATTTCCTATATCTCTTATACTGTTGTTATTTTGTTATTTTATGTTATGTTATGTATTCTATGTTATTTTATTATGAGTCCATTGATAGTACTAATATATCGTCTGTTGTTGATTTCTTGAGCCGAGGTTCTTCTAGAAACAACCTCTCTGCCCCTCGGGGTAGGGGTAAGGTCTGCGTACATATTACCCTCCCCAGACCCCACTTGTGGGATTATACTGGGTTGTTGTTGTCATTGTTATTGTTGATTTCAGTGGAGAGTTAGGAAAAATCCTACTGGAAAGTAAGTCGTTGTTTTTTTACCTTTTGAGCTAGGTGTTTTCCACGTAAAATACTTGTGTTCATACTTTTTGCATTTACTATTTTTGCAATAGTAGGTTGAGGAACACTTTGAAGAACCATGTCCTTTCATAATTAGTTTAAGCAATTAATTGAACACCAGACAAATCACTCACCCCCCTCTTGTGTGGTATTGAAGTATAAAACATCAATTGGTATCAGAGCAGGTTATCCTTAAAGAGGCTAACACCTAAGGAACAGATCAAGATGAGTGCACCACCTGGAAATTGGGAAGGGCAATCTACTGCTAGGCCTCACTCTTTAATGGCCAGTAATACTCTTGGTGGAAAAACAGGATGAGAGATCACATCATCGGAGAAGACTATGCGCTATGGGACATTTTCACTAATGGTCCCTTGGCTACCATGAAGAAGAATGTCGAAGGAGTAGATATGCTAAAAACAAGAGCTGACTGCAATGCTGAGGACTTGAGAAAAATGGGAAAAGAATACTAAGGCCAAGATATAGCTTGTGTGTGGACTTGGTCCATATGAGTACAGTAGAATTCAAAGATATACCACTGCTAAGGAAATATGACACACTCTGCAAGTGGCTCATGAAGGAACACCTAAAGTGAAGAGGTCAAGAGGAATACTATTGTATTCTCAATCTGAGAATTTCACCATGACGGAAGGCGAAACCATCCAAGAGATGTATACAAGGTTACCACACTAACAAATGAACTTAAGTCTCTTGGAAGGGTTATTCTTGAAGATGACAAAGTTGAGAAAATTTTGACAAGGGTTCTGCCAGTCACTTGGGAAAGCAAAATCACTGCCATTTAGGAATCAAAGAACATTGCCACTCTTAAGTTGGACAAGGTAATTGGAAATCTCTCTGCCTATGAACTTCGAAGGAAAACCATGAAGATGGATGCACCCAAGACGGAAATGAGCATGGCACTCAAAATCACTGAAGGTGCTGATCTAGAAGAGGATGAAATTGCTATGATCACAATGGACTTCAAGAAGTACCTAATAAGAGGAAAGGGTTCCTCAAGAGGTGCAAGCTACAACAACCCAAGGGTTCTTGAATAACAGACCAAGGACGGGTGTTACAAGTGTAGGAAGACTGATCACCACATAAAACCTGTCCTCAGTGGGAAATTGAAGGAAATAGCTGAACGAAGAAACAGGAAGAAGGAACAGGTTCATCCCAAGAAGAACAAAGGATCAACAAAGGCTATGGTTGCTGCCTAGGTACAAAGCTCAAATGAGGACTCAGAGGATGAAGATAGAGAGGAACAAGAACTTATGGCCATTAGAGAATATGATGAGGGTCTGAGGTAAGTGTAATTCATCTAAAAGAAAAAAGATTAAATTTGTGTCTAAAGAAAGGATATCTAAGTTACTCCTGGATTTTATTAATGAATCTGAGGGTCTAAATAATGAAAAGGAATAGTTGTCTAAGGAATATGTGATTCTAAAAGCTAAGTGCAAAAATCTGGAACTTAGGGCTAGTGAAAGTGATAGTAAAAATGCTGAGTTAAAGAACCAGGTTCTTGAACACGACATCACGGTCCTAGAGCTTAGATCTGAAAATTTAAAACTCGAATTAGGAACAGGTAAAAAGAAAGTTTACCACATACAAATCACTTTAGAAGAAAACCTAGGAAAAATAAAAGATGAGTTGTACAAAAGAGATGAGCAGATAAGTGTCCTGAAGGAGGATATAAGCAAAGTTAAGCACGAGCTATATAGAAACTGTAAATGGAATAGGCCCTCTGATGCACTTTCATGGCTACAAGAACACCATAGTAGCTATAAGAGAGGACTTGTCTACGGGACCCTTACACTTAAGTGGGATCCCAAAAACAAGTACATCACACTTCCTGAGAACAAAATCTGCGCACATTGTAGTAAGACTGGTCACTACAAAAGTGAATGTACTGCAAAAGAAAAGGTGAAAGAATAAAATATTTGTTCAAGGGAAAAATAGGCTGCCACGATGGGCCAAATGAATCTAATTAATCCTTTTGCTTATAGAAAGGGACCCAAACTAGTTTGGGTTCCTAAGACTAACCCTTGATTTCCTCTTGCAGGTCTAAGTAATGGGAAGTAGCCAAATATGGTACATGGATAGTGGCTGCTCAAAGCATATGACAGGAAGCAAGAACTAGTTCCTTTCACTTGAAGACCTCAAAGGAGGAAATGTCTCTTTTTGAAATTGAAAGAAAGGTGAAATCATTGGGGTTGGAAAGGTAGGTAAGACAGACTCTCACTCTATTGAGAATTTCTACTTGATATATGGATTGAAATACGGTCTAATAAGTGTATTACAACTCTGTTTCACCTTTACCAAATGTTTTGAGATAAATCTCACCAACGACAAATTGTTTTGTAGGGAAAAAGAGTAAACAATATTTACATTATAGATCTGTATACACTTTCAGAAAATGAACTCACTTGCTTAAGTGTGTTGGACAAAGATCCCCTCCTTTGGCACAAGAGACGTGGATATGCAAGTCTGAGTCAACTCAACAACTTAGTCTCGAAGGTTCTGGTGGTAGGGTTGCCTAACATCAAGTTTAAGGAAGACAAAGTTTGTGAGGCTTGTGAAAGGGGGAAGCAGGTAAGGTCCTCTTTTAAATGCAAGAAAGTGGTAAGTACCACCAGAACGATGGAACTAGTCTATATGGATCTTTGTGGTTTAATGAGAACATGAAGCAGAGGTGGTAAAAGATATGTGATGGTGCTTGTTGATGATTACTCTAGGTTTACTTGGACATTGTTTTTAACATCTAAAGATGAGAATTTGACATTTTTACTTCTTTTGTTAGAAAAAATCATAAAACAACTAGGTAATCAACTTGTCTCAATTAGGTCTGATCATTAAACTGAATTTAAAATGCTAAGTTTGCTGAATTTTATGATGTGCATGGCATATATCATAACTTTTATGCCCATAAGACTTCAAAAAATAATGGAATAGTTGAAAGAAAGAATATGACACTTGAAGATATAGCTAGAACTATTCTTCTTTCTAATAAACATCCCCTTAGTTTCTGGGCAGAAGCTGTAAATACTGCTTGCTACATCATCAATAGGTGCATTACTAGACCACTTGTAGAGAAGATTCCCTATAAGTTACTTAAAGGGAGAAAATAAAATATATCCTATCTTAGGGCTTTTGGATGCAAGTGCTTTGTGCACAATAATGGAAAACACCCCCTAGGTAAGTTTGATCCTAGAAGTGATAAGGGAGTATTCTTAGGATATTCTTCACATAGCAAAGCTTATAAAGTGTACAACAAAAGAACTATGTGTGTACAAGAAAGTGTACATGTGGTATTTGATGAAAATAACATTCTTTTTGAGAGACGGGAACATGAAGATGAAGCTATTGGGTTGGCAAGAAGTTTAAACGAAATCACTGACCAGGCTGAAGCTGCACCAATAGAAGGAACAAGTGATGAAACAGGTTCTTCTATCTAGGGAAACCTGACAAGGGGAACTGAACAAAGAGGAAGTGAATGTAATATCTCAATGGAACCTATCCATGAGCATATTCCTCAGCAACAAAACATTGGAGAAACATCAAGAGGAAACCAGTTGGTTGTGAAACCTTACAAGTACCAAAGTTCTCATCCCATTGAGAACATAATTACTGATCCAACCTCTGGAATTAAAACTAGATATTCATTAAAGAATCTTTATGTTTTTGATACTTTTTTATCTCTTATTAAACCTAAAAATGTTGCTGAGGCTTTGCAGGATGCAGACAGGGTAAATGCAATGCAAGATGAACTAAACCAGTTTGAAAGGAGTCAAGTTTAGCATCTGGTTTAGTCAATGGAACAAAATGGGTCTTTAGAAACAAACTTGATGAAGATGGAACTGTTACAAGGAACAAGGCATGATCGGTGGTTCAAGGATATAGCCTAGAGGATGGCACAGACTATGATGAGACCTTTTCTCCAGTTTCTAGGTTGGAATCAATAAGACTCCTCATAGCCTTTTTTGCTTACATGGAATTTACTCTTCACTAGATGGATGTCAAGAGTGCCTTCCTCAATGGTTATTTAAAGGAAGAAGTGTTTGTCAAGCAACCTCCAGGTTGTCAAGCAACCTCCAGTGTTTGAAAGTAAGGGAGTTACTTGATCATGTATATAGATTTGACAAAGCACTCTATGGATTTAAGTAGGCTCCTAGAGCATGGTATGAAAGATTATAAATTTTTTTGCTTGAACATAGTTACAACAGAGGTAAATTGATAACACTCTATTCTTAAAGGAAAAAGGTAAATATCTTCTAGTAGTACAGATATATGTTGATGACATAATTTTTGGAGCAACTACTGATAAACTAAGGAATTTTCTAAACTAATGAGGAGTGAATTTGAAATGAGCATGATGGGTGAGCTTAATTTCTTTTTAAGCATAAAAATCAAATAAAAATTAAATGGAACCATGATCCATCAGTAAAAATATGTGAAAAAGTTGCTTAAAAAGGTTTAAAATGGAAGAATCAAAAGAAATCAACACTCCTATAGCAACAACTACAAAATTGGATATAGATGAACCTGGTTCATCTGTCGATCAAAAATTTTATAGGAGAATGATTGGTTCTCTTTTATATCTCACTGCTAGTAGGCCTGACATTGTTTTCAGTATAGGTCTTTGTGCTCAATTTCAGGCAAATCCAAAGAAGTCCCACTTAAATGTTGTCAAGAGAATATTCGGATACTTTAAAGGCACCACTGACCTTTTCCTTTGGTATCCAAAAGGTTGTAATTTTAACCTAGTGGGATATGCTGACACTGATTATACACATTTCCTTGTGAATATGAATTGCACCTCAGGTATGGAACACTTCCTTTGTTCATGTCTTGTGTCATGGGCTACCAAAACACAAAATTCAGTATCCATATCTACTGCTAAAGCTGAGTATGTTGCTGCTTCATGTTGTGCTCAATTGCTCTGGATTAAACAACAATAATTGCACTTTGGAATTGATGTTGGTTCCATCCCTATATTTTGTGATAACATTACTGCTATTAATATGTCAAAGAACCCGGTTCATCATAAGAGAACTAAGCACATAGATCTTAGGCACCATTTTTTGAGGGACAACTATGAGAAAGGCTTGATCACTATGGAGTTTTGTGCTACTAACAAGAAAATTGCTGACATCTTCACAAAAGCCTTCAGTAGATATCACTTTGAGAGGAACAAGTTGGTATTAGGTATGATTAAGTTCACCTAAAAGGACCAGTTCAAGTTTAAACGGAAAAAAAAATTGAAAAGAAATTGGTTAGAAAGTTTGTAAATTGTGTATAAGTAGATTAAATCTTGGTCAGTCTCATGCATTCAATAGTATACTCTTGTGACATGTGTTAAAATGACTCATTAATCTCTAATGATATTTTCTCTATTTTGTAAATTTTAGACTTACATGAGAGAATTTTCAATGAAGAACCTGGTTCATCAATATAAATAGGTATGTTTTTTACACTCTACATAATTTGAAATAATTATATTTGGATCATGAGCATATTCCTTCCTAATTACAAAATCTTTTGGACTTACCCATGATCGTTGTCTACTCCGCACCACTAAAAGGTAGAAAGAGAGGGTCGCAATAGCTTTTACCCGATTTGTGGGTCGGGATCGATTTCCTCTGGGAGCTAGATATGGAGTCGAGTATCTATTTAGGTTGGAATTGTGTATTTGTTCCAAATATCACTTCTATTCATTTTTGGTTTTTCTTTATATTCTACTATGATCAAAATACAAATTATAATTGCAACTATATTAATCTAAGAGTAAATTGCTACAAGATGTATCTAATGATTTAAAAGGCACTAGGGTAGTGACTTCTACATAGGTGGTTAATTGACGGGTAATTTCATCTAAGGCACGATTGACATGATTGGGGAAATATGTTACAACCCTTGCTCGATACTACCCACTCTACACCTCTCGGTAGAAAGAGTGGTTTTGCCCAATTGACTTTCTCAAGACCAATTGGATATGCATATTTGCCCAAGCAACTAGGATTCAAGTCGGGTAATTACTCTCTTGAGGTTTAACCCTTCAGTTGGGACTATCAAATCTCTTGAGTCCATCCCAATTCCTTGTTGAGTCAACTTTGGAGACTTAGGTTTCCTTTCTCAAGAAGAGCTCAAGTCAACTTAGCAAAAACTAGTGTTTGCAACCATTGATTCATAAATTGAACCATAAAATTAACTCAAATAACAAACACCCATAGTCAATCTAACCTAAAATCACAACACCCATCAATTAAAAACACTAAGGTTGAGCCACAACCCTAGCTGCTCATTCTTGAAGCTAAAATCAGAGAAATAGATGAGGAGAAAGACATATTAATTAATCACTAAAGTATATAAAAAGTTTCAATGACTAAAGCTAAGTAAAAGTGCCAAAAATGGCTAAGATATGCCTTCTCACGAGCGCAACTACTACTCTGTAATATCTGATGCCCTAAAATGGAAAATGTTCTATTTATACTAAGCTAGAAAACCTGGACAAAAATACCCCTACAGGGTCAATGCGGGCCGCACAAAATGTACTGCGGCCGCACTAGGCTCTTGGACTTAAAATCTTGGCACTCTGAACCCATGCTCAGTGGACCCCGCAGAATGGACCGTGACCGTGGAGGTTTCTAATATGGTCCGCACGAACATGACCGCGGAGCGCGCTGGCTTGAACCTTAGCAAATTACATCTCTATGATCTTCTTTTCCGCGGACTGCACATAATGGTAGTGCGGCCGCAGGGCCTTCAGTGCGGACCGCACAATATCCACTGCGGTCGTACTGCTTTAACACTTGATTTACTAGTTTCTGAATCTCCCTACTGCGGACCGCACAAAATGGACTGTGGCTACACTAGGTTTGATGCCTTAAAATCCAGTCTCTGAATCTCCCTAGTGCGGACCGCACAAAATGGAGAGCGGCCGCACTAGGCCTGTTTGTCCGGAGTTTGCGTTGTCTTTGGTACTTGTGCAAATTTCACTCCTTTTGAGCCGATCTTTGACATCTCGTCACTTTGTTGGTCAAACCTACAATCAAGCATAACTTATGAGCCTTTTGAGACTATTTTGTATGAATTTATGATCAAAGCATAAGCAAGAAGGAGCATGAAACACGTCAAAATCCCTAGTTATCAACTCCCCCAAACTTAAGCTTTTGCTTGTCCTCAAGCAAACAAAATAAGACCCACCCCTTAAGGGAAAATCCAAGAATTTTCAGCTATCCTAAAGTAACCTTAACTAGCATCTATTGGGACTAACAATTGCCCTCAACACACAATAATCATTAACATTTAACCTTTGAAAAACCATGGATCAAGTGTGACACAAGAGCATCAAGAGTTGACTCATTACATCAAATAGCTCTCTCAATTAGTTTGGTCACTGTGAAACCCAAACTGACACATCCTCAACTCTCACTAAGCAAACCTCACCTTTAGAATAATGGCACACAAAATGAGGTTAATAGGAATTCACTCATCTCTCTCAAGGAAAGGTCACAAGTCCTACTCTAGGTACCATATGCTTGCCCCTTATGTAAGTATCCACTAATGTAAGCTTCATTCAACTCAAGATCAAATAGTGCTTTTGTGGAGTCATTACGAAGGATTTTGGTTTAGGGTAAGTCATGTTTTTGTTCAAGTGGGTTCCATCTTCCCTTAAGCACTTCTTTTGAATCATTTGGCACAACTCACTTGACTCTTTGAGTCATTTCACTTCTTTCTAAGGGGTTATAGAGACACATTGTCACTCTTTCTTGTGCATTTCAAACCTTTTATCCTTTTTCAACTTTCCACACCTTTCATACTTTTCTTTTCTTTGAATCCCTTTTCATTCTTTTTCACATTGAACTTTCTTTTTGTCTTTTAGCTTTTCTTTATTTTTCATTGCCTTTCCTTTTCTTCACTTTTGTGCCTTTTACCATTTTGTTGCCATCCTCGTCTCTCCCCCCAAAACTTATACTTTTGCCATGTACTCAAAGAAAGATCGGGTGCCAAGAGAGGGTATCTTATAGAACGGGTATAGGGTATCTTATAGAACGGGTATAGGCTTGTATGATGGTTCTTGAAAGAAAAAGGTCTAAGGCTCAAAAGGGTTAACTAGGGATCATATTATTGGTAGGCTATGGAATTGTTAAAACTATCATTTGGATCAAGGAGAGCCTATAATCACTTATCAAGTCAAATTTCACTTAAGATTTCACCTCAACAAACATTCAGGGCAAGTTCTAGACCAATGGCTCGAGACTTGGACTCGCAATTCGATTTCTCACCACACAAGCTAAGGGATTGCGAAAGACATAGAGTCGGGGGCCCACAACGACCTTGGATACGATTTGAGCACACAATGTTAACGAAAAACCACTTGATGATCATCGGCCAACGCAAGAGTCTCAAGGCCACAAGTTTCACCATCCTAAACACAACATTTTATCCTTGACCATGAGATCAAAGGCAAATGTGTTAGGCCCAAGTGAAGCTTTTCTTGAGGTACCCTTAACTACAAACTACTAAAACAAAAAGAAAAATGGAATTAAACCCTTAAGAAGGTTGTCACGCCATCCATCATTGGGAAGAGCCACCCGGTTCACACAACTCTCCACCTTTGGAAAGAACTGTGGCATTAAGAAAACCAAAGGCTTATTGCAAACTCCGAAAACAAAAAGCTACGAATCACAAATAAGAATCTAAAAACGAAAATTTTTGCAGAAAATAGAATAAATATAAACAATGAAATTTAACTTTATATACAGACCCAAGGAAAGATAAAAAGTGCGATAAAAGTAACTAAATATAAACTTATATACAGACCAAATGAAAATCAAGAAAGCATAAAATGTATCAATATATATATTCATCCAAAAAATGTAGGGTGTACCCCCTCAAATAAAAGTTGGCATTGTCCCCAATGTCAACTAGTCCAAATAAGCACTAAAAAGATAGAGAAAAATGATATAGAAGACTCCCTAAGCCGTGTCTGTCTGCATAGGATCATAGGTGGTCCCTCGATCGTCTGTGTGCTCAGGAACCTCAGACTGGTCCCTGATCGCTGCCAACTAGATGCTACACCAAGGTAGGAAGAGCGGATCATAATAGCTTTTACCCGAATAGAGGTGGGGATCGATTTCCTCAGGGAGCTAATAGTGGAATTGGATATTCTGTCTAGTCTAGGGATGTGTTTGTACTCCTAATGTCACTTCACACATTTTTTGGTTTTTTTATTTATTTTTTTATAACTAATATTAGAAAACTAATGATTAACTCTAAATTATGCTACGAGAGTATTGCTAAGTTGTACTTAATGTTAAGAGAAGCACAAGGGTCGTGACACTACCTAGGTGGCGAATTGACGGGTAGATGCTACTAAGCATAGATTGACATATTTGGGGCTTATGCTATAACTGTTGCACAATTATACCCACTCTCACACCTCTCGGTAGAGAGAGTGATTTTTTCCAATTAACTCTCTTGAGACCAATTGGGTAGGCCAATTTGATCAAGCAACTACGGTGGTTACTCTCTCGAGGTTTAACCCGTTAATCGGGACTATCATTTATTATGAGTCCATATCAATTCCTTGTTGGGTAAATTTGTGGGGTCATAGACTCTCTTTCTCAAGAGGAGTTAGACCTGCTAAGCTTGAATCAATGTTTGCAACCACAAATTCGAAATTAAAACATAAAATAAACACAAATAGCAAACACCCATAATCATTCTAACCCTAGATGTCAACACCCATCAATTACCCACACTAGGGTTGAGCCACAGCCCTAGCTAATGGGTTTAACTACTCATACTAGATACAGAAATGGAAGAAATAGATGAAGAACTAAGCATATTAATTGATTACTTAGAAGAAGCTAGAATAATCTATCGCTAATAAAGAGCAAAAGTGTCAAAAATGGCTACAAAAGTGAGTTCTCACGAGCGCAGCTATGTTCTGAACGATAAACTTGACCTAAAAATGGTAAAATGTTCTATTTATACTAGGTTGGGTAAACTGGACAAAAATACCCCTGCGGGGTCAGTGTAAACCGCGCAAAATGGACTGCGGCCGCACTGGCTCTTGGACTTCTAGTGTCTGCTTCTCTGAAGTTCGGGACCGCGAACCATGTGGAATTGCATTACATCTGCGGTGGAAGTTGGTGTGGCCGTGCAGAGATGAACGCGGACCGCATTGCATGGATTTGGCAATTTGTTGACTCTCTGAATCTCTGCTCCGTGGACCGTGCAAAAGAGTAGCGTGGCCGAGGAGCCTAACCGTGGACCGCATGAATCGTATTGTGCCTGCGTTGCCTCCAGCCTAAAAATGCCAATTCTCTGAACCTCCTAGCGCGTCCACATTCACCTTTGCGTGGTCCGCACTAGGTTCCCTTTTCCTCACTTTGCTTGGTCTTTGACACTTGAGCAGGTTTCACTCCTTTTTGAGCCGATCTTTGACATTCGTTTCTTTGTCGATCAAACCTGCAATCAAGCACAACTTGTGAGAATTTTGGGACTATTTTGTAGCAATTTTTAAGCAAAGCATAGGCGAGTATGGGCATAAAACATGTTAAAATCCCGACTTATCAGCTCCCCCAAACTTAAACCTTTGCTTGTCCTGAAACAAACAAAATAAGTCCCACCCCTAAAAGGACAATCCAAGTAATTCCAGCTATCCTAAAGTAACTTTAACAAGCTTCAATTGGGACTAACCATTTCCGTCAACACAAATAGATCATTAACAACATTCAAACCTTGAAAACTATGAATCAAGTGTGACAAAAGAGCATCAAGAATTGACTCATTACATTAAAGAACTTTCTCAATTACTTTGGTTGCTGTGGATCCCAACTCATACATCCTTAACTTTCCCTAAGAAAACCTCACCTTTTAGAGTATACGCACACAAATCGAGGTTAGTGGGAGTTCACTCGTCTCTCTCAAGGAAAGTTCACAAGTGCGGCTCTGGGTACCATATGCTTGATCCTCATGTAAGTCTCCACTAATGCGAGTGTCATCCAACTCAAGATCATATAGGGCTTTTGTGGAGTCAATGTGAAGGTTTTTGGGTAAGGGTAGGATATGTTTTCGTTCAAGTGGGTTCCCTCTTCCCTTAAGCACTTCTTTTTATTCATTGGCACAGTTCACTTGACTATTTAAGTCATTTCACCTCTTCCAAGGGGTTAGAGAGATACTTTGTCACTCTTTCTTAAGCAATTCAGAACATTTCTCCTTTTTCTACTTTTTTCACACCTTTTTCGCTTTTCTTTTTCTTTGAAGCACTTTTTATTTATTTATTTGTTTATTTATTGGGCTTCCTTTTTGTCTTTTTCTTTTCTTTCTTTTTCATTACCTTCATTTTCTTTTGCTTTTGTACCTTTTACCCCTTTTTGTTTCCTTTCTTATCTGCCCCCCCCCCCCCCAAACTTAGACTTTGCTATTTACTCAAGGGAAGATATGGGTGCCAAGAAAGGGTAGAATTTAGAACGTGTATAGGCTTGTAGCATTGTTTCATGAAAGAAGAAGGTTTAAGGCTAAAAAAGGGCTAGCTAGGGATTATCTTATTGGTAGGCTATGGAATTGTTCAACTTATCATTTGGATCATGGAGAGCCTATAATCACTTCTCAAGTCGAATTTCACTCAAAATTTTGCCTCAACAAACATTCGGGGCAAGTTTTAGCCCATTGGCTTGGGACTCGGACTCATAATTCAATTTCTCACCACACACACTCAAGGATTGCTAAATACATAGAGTCGAGGGCCCACAACAACCTTAGATACGATTGAGCACACAATAGTCCCGAAAGACCACATGATGTTTATTTGGTCAACTCAAGAGTTTCAAGGTCACTTCTTTCACCATCCTAAACATAACCACTTGTCTTTGACCATGGGATCAAAGGAAAATGTGTTAGGCCCAAGTGAAGCTATGCTTGAAGTACCCTTAATTATAACCTACTAAAAACAAAAGAAAAATCTAAAACGGACTTAAAACCCTTAAGAAGGTATTCCCTCCATCCATCATCGGGAAGAGCCACCCGGTTCACATAATAATCCAACCTTGGAAAGAACCGTTGTATGAAGAAAACCAAAAGCTTATTAAAAATGCCAAAAACAAAACAAAAGGCTGCGAGCCTATCTACGAAGCTAACTTTTTTTTCTTCGAAATGTCACTTTATGTACATACAAAATAGAAGATAAAAAGTATGATAAAGGTAGCTAAATGTAAAGTTATATACAGACCAAAATAGAAAATCATAGAAGCATAAACTAAGTTAAATATATACAATTATCCAGATAAAACAAGTAGACCGCACCCCCACGAATAAAAGTTGGCATTGTCCCCAATGTCAACTATCAAAATAAGCATCAAAAGGTCACAAGAAAGGATATAGAAGCCCCCTAAGCCTGGTCTGTCTGCATGGGATCATCAGTGGTCCCCAAGTCCTCTGTATGTGTGGGAACCTCGGATTGGTTCCCAGTATCCTACTGCTCAGCTACTGGGATTGGGGCCTGTTCATGGACCGGCTGGATGTCAGGTGCATCATGTAGCAAATTGGAAGAGGCCTCATGTGGGTCTGCCACCTCAATAACCGCATCAGCTGTACTAGAGAGCTTCCTCTTCTTCCTTGTCTGCCTGGGCACCTACTCCCGCTGTGGCTCTGCTACTGGTGTTGTTGCTAGGTCTGGGCCCCCAAATAGGAAAACTAGAGGCATCTGGTCTGCCAATAGCTTGTCCACATCTGTCCTAAGCTGTTTTACGGAGTCCTTGGAAGCTCGTGATCTTCTCATCTTCTTGTGCTTCTTGGCAAGCTCCTTCAAAGCCTTTCCATGTGACTCTACCGCTGTAGACAAGGCAGTCTGTGTCTCCATAATCTTTTCCTAGTTCTCAAGGAGCTTCTTCAAAGTGTCTTCAATGGACTGAGGAAACTGAGCTGGCTAAGGTGCTAACTACGTCTCAATGTAAAAGATAATGTGGACAACTTGGATGTTGCAGCTGACATCCAATTGGTCAAACTAGCCAATGTCTGGCTCAACTGATGGGCGGTGATGGGATACTTCCAGGAAGATGGGATTCCCAGGTCAACTGAAGTACTGGGATCAGTAGTAAAGGAAGGTCCTAGAGGCAAGTTCTCAACTATAGTGGCAGCAGGCATGGCAGAAAGCTCAATAGCATGTTCTACCGCAAATGACTCTTCAGACTGCCAGTTGGGGCAGAGGTAGGTGGCTTGTAGCTTTTGTCTTTAGGGTTGTCTGGGCCCTTCATACTGAACCAGGTGAATGGAGCCACTGGTTGGACCTTAATATCAAATGGTTTCTTCTCCACTTCCAGGTCCTTGAAGTACATGGTGAGGGTATTAGGAAAAGGGTAGTTCCGATCATGCTCTTGCCCCACAGCGGTAATCATACGGGACATCACATTGCCTACATTAATAGGGTATTCGACCATAATAGAAGCAACAAGAACAGCCTGGGTAAGTGGAATAGTCTGATCGTGGGTAGAGGGGTCAAGCCGACTGCACACAGAAGACAACCAACCCCGAGCCTCAAAGTTGAAAGTCTTCCGAAAGATTTTTGTTCCTGCTTGCACCCACTCAGGAACAGTACCGGGGATTGCCAGGTATGAGACTAACCACGGACGAACTTCTTAACCCATTGCCAACTTTTCATTATAAAAGGTCTCATCCTCGTCATTGAACCCTAAGTAGTCATTGAGTTCCTGCCCAGTAAAGATCACCGTTTTGTTCCGCACTTTAGTTACCTTGGTTCCCTTCAAGATGTGGGCCACATTGCTATAGAACTCCTTGACCATGTGCTCATTTGCCTTTACACAATTACTCCGAAAGTGTTCCCAACCCACTCGACTGTGAAATTGTCTATGCACATTGGGAAGTAGAGGTAGAATATCTCGCTCAACAAAACTCCTTTCCAGAATCAACTTTCATTTAGGCCACCATGCCCTAAACTTGTGGAATGCTAACTGACTGACGAACCTATCCTCCCAGGCTGGGGGATCTCTAGTCCGTTCAACACCCCCAACCTGGGTATACCACTTTGGGGAACCTCCTTGTCACTGTCCTTACCACCTCCATCACTTCTGCCTGTACTTTCCCCAGATAATGAAGTTGTGAGGGAGGTAGAGTCGTTCCTACTACCAGCTTCAGACTCGTCAGATAAATCCAAAATTACATTTACCGGTCTTTTGGTGGTGGGTGATGCTGAAGGGGTATCCATTAGCTGGAAGGATATAGTTATGTGTGTTGGGGCTGAATCTGAGGAGATGTCCTTGGAAGGCACATACTTACACCCCGAGGAACGAGAGGCAGCTCTATCTGCAACTTTTGTCAGCTTCCAGGTCTTTTTTATGTTCTCCCGAGCTTGGGGAGTGAGTTTTGCCACTCTCTTGCCTTTACCCCCTCTCCCGGGTTGTTGTGATCCCTTGCCGCCTCTTTGTTTAACCATTATCTACATACACACACATCTAACATTATTAGTTTAAGCACTGCAGTGAAACAGATGTATAAAATAGATTGAAGACAACAGATGCAGTAGTGCAGAACACAGTTGCAGAAACAACTGCAGAACACAGCACCACGATTTGCACAAATAGGAATGCGGCCGCATTGGAGGCACCGCGGGCTGCGCTGGGCAGAATATTAGCTCTTTGAATCTCCCACTGCTGTCCGTACAAAATGGGGTCGCGGCCGTGGTGGTCCAGCGCAGACCATGCTAAGTGCAATGCGGCCGTGCTGGATGAAGTCAATCATGCAATCATATGAACATTGCAGTCCACACAGAAAGGCAATGCGGACCGCATCAGGGCACCGTGGATCGCGCTAAGGCGACCGCGGGCAGCGGAGACTAGAGTTTACGAGCACTAAAATTTTTGTTCAAATTTTTACACCTGCTTTGTTCCTACTCATTTGCCCAATCATTAGACACATTTAGTACATAACCCAGGTTTTAAACTACCAATTAAGTGAAAAAGAAGAAGCTAAAACTACTGGGCAAGCCATCAAAATGAAAAATATGCAATTAATCACAAATGCATAAAATGTTACCAGGTTTGTGAATATTGAATGCAATTAGTCCAAGCAAGCAAGAGTTACGGTCTCACAAAGGGATGAACAGTAGTTCTAGGGCTCAGAGTTTTCAAAGTTCGAAAAGGGTATACTGAGACCCTTGGGCTCTATTTATAGAAAATGATGCGGGCCCCATACTCACCTACCAGCGCAGTCGCACAAAATGGACCGCGGAACACGCTGGATTTCACCAAATGAATTTTTAGTAGGCAATCTCTGCGGACCACGTAAAAGCAGACCGCGGCCGCGAAGGTCCACCGCGGACCGTACAAACTGGACCGCAGCCGCAGTGGAAAACTTCAAACAGCATTATATTCGGATCGTACCAGTGCGGACCGCGCAGAAGTGTACCACGGCCGCAGTGTCAAAATTCAAAGACTGTTCAATTTGTTCCTAACTTGTTTTGCACTGCGTCAACACAATCCCTGCAGCATCTCACAAACAATTAGCTCAAAAATCCAAAACTACAAGGAAATCAAATAAAAAGAAAATGACATGGGCTTCCTCCCAAGAAGCGCCTGATTTAACGTCGCGACATGACGTGGGTTACCAACTCATCATTTTAAATGTACCATAGCCACCACGTGGCTATCATCAATCTTCCTGAGATAATGCTTTACACGATGTCCATTGACGCTGAATATTTCAACATTCGTGTTCCTTAGATCAAGAGCACCAAATGGGGTCACGAACACAACTTCAAATGGCCCACCCCACTTTGACTTGAGCTTTATAGGAAATAGACGTAACCGGGAGTTGAAAAGAAGAACTATATCACCAACTTTGAATTCCTTTCCCCGAGTATATTTGTCGTGAAGATACTTCATCTTGTCTTTGCAAAAGGACGAGCTAGAGTAGGCATGAAATCTAAACTCATCAAGCTCAATAAGTTTCTCAACACAGAGATTCGCTGCAACATCCCATTCCAAGTTCAATTTCCTAAAGGCCCACATAGCTTTGTGCTCCAATTCCACCGGAAGATGACAAGCTTTCCCAAACACCAACCGGTACGGGGACATACCAATTGGGGTTTCATATGCCGTCCGGTACTCCCATAAAGCATCATCCAATTTTTTCGACCAATCGGTCTTATTAGCATTGACCGTCTTGGACAAGATACTCTTTATTTCTCGGTTGGAGGCTTCCATTTGACCACTAGCTTGAGGATGATAGGGGTGGTCACTTTTTGATTTACTCCATGCTTGGCAAGTAATGAGTCAAAAGACTTGTTGCAAAATTAAGACCCCCTATCACTAATGATAGCACGAGGAATGCCAAACCTTGTGAAGATACTCTTTTTTAAAAATGCCACAATACTCTAGGCTTCATTGTTGGGTAAAGCCATGGCTTCAACCCACTTTGAGACATAGTCCACCGCCATGAGAATATAAGTGTTCCCACAAGAGTTCACGAATTGACCCATGAAATCGACACCCCAAACATAAAAAATATCCACCTCGCGAATCGTATTGTGAGGCATCTCGTCCCTTTTTGAAATTCCACTGGCTCTTTGGCATTCATCACATCCCTTGACCATATCACCCATATCTTTAAACAAGGTAGGACAATAAAATCCAGAACTAATCAATTTAGAAGCCGTCCTCGTCCCGCCATGATGGCCACCATAGGGAGAGGAATGGCAAGCATCCAAAATACCTAATTGCTCTTCTTCCAGAACACAACATCGAATCACCACATCGGTGCAGATTTTAAACAAATGTGGTTCGTCCTAGTAAAATTCAAAGTTATCCCGCTTGAGCTTCTTCCTTTGGTTAGAAGAGAGTTCACACGGGATGATTCCAGTAACAAGATAATTTGCAACATCGGCGAACCACGGCATTCCATTCATTGATACCGCAAGGAGTTGCTCGTCGGGAAATGTATCATTGATTTCAAGGCCATCACAAGGCCTCCCCTCCTCCTCTAAACGGGACAAGTGGTCCGCCACTTGATTCTCACTCCCTTTTCAGTCCACTATTTCTAGATCAAACTCCTAAAGAAGAAGAACCCATCTCATCAATCTCGCCTTGGAGTCTTTCTTGGTCATCAAATACCTAAGGGTGGCATGATCAGTGTGCACAATAATTTTGGCCCCCATAAGGTAAGGTCGGAGCTTTTCCATAGCAAAAACAATAGCCAATAACTCCTTCTCGGTGACTGTGTAATTCTTTTTGGCCTTGTTCATGGTCTTACTGGCGTAGTACACTGGATGGAACATCTTGTTGATTCTTTGTCCCAAAATAGCCCCAACCACAGCATCACTAGCATCGCACTTGAGCTCAAAGGGTGAGCTCCAATTTGGTGCGGTGATGATGGGGGTAGAAGTTAACTTGAGCTTAAGAAGCTTGAATACGTGCATACAACTTTCATCGAACAAGAACTTTGCATCTTTCTCTAGAAACTTGCACAACGGATGTATCACTTTAGAAAAATCCTTTATGAACCTCCGATAGAATCCCGCGTGCCCAAGGAAACTCCTCACCTCCAAGATATCCTCCACCATGTCGGTGAAAATAGCCATTATGCAACGTTGGAAGGTTGCTGGAGTGTTACACAATCCAAAATGGCATTCTCGAGAAGGCGAATTTGCCATAAGGACATGAAAAGGTCATCTTCTCTTGGTCCTCCAAGGCAATTAGAATTTGATTGTATCTCGAGTAACCATCGAGAAAACAATAGAAAGCCCGGCCTAAGATGATCAAGCATTTGGTCAAGGAATGGTAATTGGAAATGATCTTTCCTCATTACCTTGTTAAGCTTTCGTTAATCCACCCAAACTCACCAACCCACCACTGTCCGAGTCAGAATAAGCTCATTGTTTTCATTTGTCACAACAGTCATCCTACATTGCACCAGAGAAGTCGATGAACTATCATAAATGGGATAAACCATACCGGCGTCAAGCCACTTGATAACCACTTTCTTTACCACTTCTTGCATTGCCTCATTTAGTCTTCTTTGATGTTCAAGTGAAGGCTTTGCATCTTCCTCCAAGATGATGTTATGCATGTAAAATGCGGAGCTTATACCCTCGAACATCGGCCAATGTCCATCCAATCGCCTTCTTGTGCTTTTGAAGAACCTCCAAAGTGGTGTTAACCTGCATGTTAGTTAAGCAAGACGAAAGAATAATAGGTAAAGTATAATTTGAATCCATGAATTCATACTTGAGGTGTGGAGGAAGTGGCTTCAACTCTAACACCGGTGGCTCCTCAATTTATGGCTTTGTTGGTGGAGTTTTGCGGTTTTCATGATCCAAAGATAACTTCCTAGGCTCCTCAATTTATGGCTTTGTTGGTGGAGTTTTGCGGTTTTCATGATCCAAAGATAACTTCCTAGGCTAATATGAATATGAACCCATACCATGCAATGCATTCATGCACTCCACTCTACTAGCATCATTATTGACATCCATGTTAAGAAGCACGGCCTCAAGAGGATCTTCAATATTTATCATGGAACTTGTGTCATCCACTATCACAATTGTGACAATGTCCACAAATGAACATACCTTCGTGCTATTTGGTAGCCTCATTGATTTGCAAACATGGAATACCACCTTCTCATCTCCCACTCGGAATGTTAACTCACCCGCTTGAACATCAACTAATGCCTTCCTCGTAGCTAGGAAAGGTCTCCCAAGAATAATCAGGACTTCAAAGTCCATTTCGCAATCCAATATGACAAAGTCGGCCGGCAATATAAATTTGTCCACTCGGACAAATATGTCATCAATTATACCCAAAGGCCGCTTCATCGACCAATCCGCCATTTGAAGTCTCATTGAGGTTGGCCTAGGTTGCCCAATTCCCAAAGTCTTGAAGACCAAATAAGGCATTAAATTTATGCTAGCCCCAAAGTCACAAAGGGCTTTGGCAAAATCCGCACTACCGATAGTACAGGGGATAGTAAAAGCTCCGGGGTCTTCAAGTTTTAGGGCTATAGAATGCACGATGGCACTAACTTGGTGAGTCATCTTTATTGTCTCGCAATCCATTGACCTCTTTTTTGTCACCAAATCTTTCATGAACTTTGCATAGCCCGGCATTTGTTCAAGTTCCTCCACCAAAGGCACATTGATCGTAAGGCTCTTCATCATTTCAATGAACTTTTTGAATTGGTTGTCACCCTTTTATTTAGATAACCGTTGAGGATAAGGTGGAGGTGGTATAGGAAAAGGTGTCTTGGATTTAGGCACTACCGGCTCGGGCATGTCAATCCCATGGTTCGTAGATGGGTTTACGTCATCTTGTGTTTCCCCCTCGACCTCATCAATTTCTATCCTCAATTCATTGTTCTCATTGTTCTTGACCACTTCTTCAATAATCAAAGGACTCACATTTTCTTGGAACCCAACATCATCATCCACAACTTGATTTTATTTCGAGGCATTCACATCACCGACTCTCCCACTTCTTGTTGTAACCGCTATCACATGATTGTTATTGCCCTTTGGGTTCGCTACCGTATCCCTCGATAGAGCACCTTTAGGGCGAGTGATTCAATGCTTGAGAGATTTGGCTGATTTGCACTTCCAAGTTCCGGATGGATGTACTGTGGGAAGCCAATTGAGCATCGGATTCTTGGTTCCTCTTCATCGTCTGCTCGAACATGAGTTCTATTCTTCCTATATCGTTACCTGAAGAACTATATCCTTGAGATTGAAATAGAGGCAGATTGTTTGATTGTTGATACATCGGGGGCCTTTGAAAGCCTTGCCCTCAGTTGCCTTGGTTTCCATTGTTGTTCCACCCGCCTTGACCATTGTTGTTCCAATTATTGTTGTTGTTCCCATTCCTATTCCCTTGGTTTCCTAAATTGTTGTTCCCCTAATTACCGCCTTGGTTGTTGTTGTTCCAATTACCACCACCTTATTGATTGCCCCAATTTTCTTTGGGGTCGCCATTGTTGGTTTGAAGAGTTGATACGATTGCCTTGATAATTACTAACATATTGAACCTCTTCCTTTTGGTCTTCATAACCCTTATTTGAAAAACCACCACCATCATATTGATCACAATTCACTTGATATTGTTGCCCTTTTTGCCTTCTCTTTAGCATATCTACTCCTTCCATGGCATTAACTTGGCGAGGATTTTGAACTTGTTGCAATTGTGCCTTCACCAATTGATTCATAGTAGTAGTAAGCTCAGCAATTGCTTGACCGTGATCATGCAATTCCTTATACAATTGGATGATCGTGGGATCACCTTGAGGCACATTCGCTCTACTTTTCCATGCGAGAGAAGTGTCGGCCATTTCATCCAAAATATCACAAGCTTCAGTGTCGGGAAGCTTCATAAAGTTGCCCCCGGCCAATTGGCTTACAATGCATTGATTAGTGGTGTTGATGCCCCGATAAAAGGTTTGTTGAATCATCATTTCGGTCATATTGTTATTAAGGCATTCTTTCACCATAGTTCTAAACCATTCCCATATCTCATGCAAAGGTTTAGTTGGCTCTTGCTTGAAAGCCAATATTTCATCTCGAAGTAACGCCATGTGTCCAATTGAAAAGAATTTGGAAATAAACTTGTCCGCCAATTCATCCCACGTTGCGATGGAATGATTGGGAAGCCGTTCCAACTAATCCAATGCTTTACCCCGTAGAGAGAATGAGAAAAGCCTCAATCTAAGTGCATCCTTGGACACATTAGTTTGTTTACTCCCCCGGCATGTATGTACGAACCCCTTCAAGTGCTTGTAGGCATTTTGATCGGAGGCACCCGTAAAATACCCTATTTGCTCGAGTAAGGTTAACATGGCATTTGTGATTTGAAAACTCCCCACCCGGATTTGGGGGAGACAATGGCACTTGCATACCCTTAATTTGGGAGGATTCTTGGAGCCACTCTTGGCGGTGGAAGAGGAGGGTCTGGAGCATTGTTGTAGTCATTTGCATTGGCCTGACAGCCTCTACGTGGAGCTTGAGTTAGTATAGGAACCTCATCTTGATCAAGATCATCCACCTCCTCCCCCAAAAGCACATTTCCAAGAAGGTCATTGTCATTGAGGGCCATTTGTACCTGAGTAATCGACACAAACAAAATTAGCAAACAAGAAGGAAAGAGAAGCAAAACACAAAACTAGCTAAACAAATAGTCAACACTGTAAGCTCCCCGGCAACGGCGCCAAAAAGTGATCGCTGCCAACTCGACGCTACACCAAGGTAGGAAGAGCGGGTTTCAATAGATTTTACCCAAATAGAGGTCGGTATCGATTTCCTCAGTGAGCTAGTAGTGGAGTTGGATTTTCTGTCTAGTCTAGGGATGTGTCTGTACTCCTAATGTCACTTCACACATTTTTGGGTTTTTTTAATTTTTTTATAACTACTATTAGAAAACTAAAGATTAACACTAAATTATGCTACGAGAATATTGTTAAGCTGTATTTAATGTTAAGCGATGCACTAGGTTCGTGACACTACCTAGGTGGCTAATTGACGGGTAGATGCTACTAAGGGTAGATTGACATATTTGGGGCTTATGCTATAACTGTTGCACAATTATACCCACTCTCACACCTCTTGGTAGAGAGAGTGATTTTGCCTAATTAACTCTCGAGAGACCAATTGGGTAGGCCAATTTGATCAAGCAACTAGGGTCCAAGTAGGGTGGTTACTCTCTCGAGATTTAAACCGTTAATTGGGACTACCATTTCTCATGAGTCCATCTGAATTCCTTGTTAGGTCAATTTGTGGGGTCATACACTCTCTTTCTCAAGAGGAGTTAGACCCACTAAGCTTGAATCAGTGTTTGCAACCACAAATTCAAAATTAAAACATAAAATCTACCTAAATAGCAAACACCTATAATCATTCTAACCCTATATGGCAACACCCATCAATTACCCACACTAGGGTTGAGCCACAACCCTAGATAATGGGTTTAGCTACTCATACTAAATACAAAAATTGAAGAAATAGATGAAGAACTGAGCATATCAATTGATTACTTAGAAGAAGCTACAATAATCTATCATTAATAAAGAGAAAAAGTGCCGAAAATGGCTACAAAAGTGAGTTCTCACGAGGGCAGCTATGTTCTAAACAGTAAAATTGACCTAAAAATGGTAAAATATTCTATTTATACTAGGCTGGGAAAACTGGAAAAAAAATACTCCTGCGGGGTCAGTCCGGACCGCGCAAAATGGACTGCGGCCATACTGTCTCTTGGACTTTCGGTTTCTTCTTCTCTGAAGTCGGGGACCGCGAACCGTGTGGTATTGCATCACGGTCGGGGTGGAAGTTGGCGCGGCTGCATAGAGATGAACGCGGGCTGCATTGCATGGATTTGGCAATTTGTTGACTCTTTGAATCTCTGCTCCACGGACCACGCAAAAGAGTAGTGCGGCCGCGGAGCCTGATCGCGGACCACGTGAATTGTACTACGCGCGCGTTGCCTCCAGCCTGAAAATGCCAATTCTCTGAACCTCCTAGCACTTCCGCATTCACCTTTGCGCTTTCCGCAGTAGGTTCCCTTTTCCTCACTTTACTTGGTCTTTGACACTTTAGCAGGTTTCACTCCTTTTTGAGCCGATCTTTGACATTTATCGCTTTGTCGATCAAACCTGCAATCAAGCATAACTTGTGAGCATTTTGGGACAATTTTGTAACAATTTATAACAAATTCATAGGAAAGTAGGGGCATAAAACATGTTAAAATCCCAACTTATTACTCCCCGGTGGTCTGCTATGCTACTACTGGGACCTGGGCCTGGAACTCGACAACTGTGGAACTGGTAGATCCTGTGGCTGGCTATAGAAAGTCTTCGCTGGGTTCGCCAACTAGATGATGGCCTCATCTGCTCTAGGAATCTTCCTCCTCTTCGGAGGCCTCTAAGTTTGCTCCGGCTGTAGATGAGCTGCTAGGACTAGATCATCAAGCAACAGGTCTAAAGGCAGCTGGTCTGCCTTCAGTCTATCAACTTCTGACCGCAACTCCTTCACGGACTCCTTGGAGGCCCGTGTCTTCCGTAGCTTCTTATGATCCTTAGAAAGCTCCTTGAGAGCCTTGATGTGTGAATCGACTGCTTTGGCCAATGCCTCCTGAGTGGTGAGGATTTTCTTCTAGTTCTCAAGTATCTCCTTCAAAACATCCTCTATAGACTGGGGCACATATGGGGCTGGGGGAGCCGACTGAGCTGCAATCGTAGTGGTCAAGGTGGACAACTTGGATGAAGTTGTAGACATCCAATTGTAGATACTCTGAAGTGTTTGACTCAATCGGTGGGCAGTGATAAGATAGGTCCGGGAAGATGGGATCTCTAGACCTGCTGATGTGAAAGGTCCGGGAGGCATCTCAGCAGAAATGGGGGCAGGCTTAGTGGGGACCTCCACCACAACTGGCTCTTCAGACTAGCCAGTTGGGGCAAAAGTAGGGGCTTTGTAATTTTTGTCCTTGTAGTTGTCATTCCCCTTCAAGCTATACCAGGAGAACGGGGCTATCGCCTTGGCCTTGACGTCGTAGGGCTTCTTTTCCACATCCAAGTCCCGAAAGTACATAGAGAGGGTGTTAGGGAAAGGGTAGTTCCGGTCACTCTCTGCTCCCACTAATGAGATAATGCGGGACATCACATTCCCCACATTTATGGGGTACCGCAACATAATTGAAGCAACTAATAAAGCCTGGTGGAGAGGAAAGGTCTGGTCATGTGTATTAGGGTCCAACCAGCTGAAAACAAAAGTTACCCAACCCCCTGCCTCAAAGTTCAGGGTCCTCCGCAATATTTTGACCCCAGCAGTCAGCCACTCAGGAGCGGTACCCGGGATTACCAGGTACTGAGCTAACCATGGACGGGCCTCCTCGCCCATCTCCAACTTCACCATATATAGAGTCTCATCCTCTTCATTGAAGCATAGGTATTCATTAAGGTGTCTCCCTTCAAACAACTCAGTCTTGTTGCGAACCTTGGTCACTTTGGATCCCTTTTTTATGTGGGCTATATTGCAATAAAACTCCTTGACCATGTGTTCGTTGGCATCTATACATTTGTCCATAAAATGTTCCCATCCCACTCTAGTCCTAAATTGCATCGGCACGGCAGGGTTGTGGGGTAATAAATCTTTGTCAATGAAACTCCCTCCGATATCAAATGTCTCACCGGCCACCACTCCCTAAACTTGTGGTATGCCACCTGGCTCACAAACCTATCCTCCCAAACATCGGGCTTTCTAGTTCAGGCAATGCCTCCTACCTGAGGCTCACCACCTTCAGGTACCACCTCATCTCCCTGTACCTCCTCCTCACCTCCTTCAGCACCCTCCCTGGATAATGAAGCTGTGGGGGAGGTGGAGTCGTCCCCACTACCGGCTGATGAGCCCTCAGATGACTCAGAAATGACATTGGTTGGCCCTCGGATAGTTGGTGATGGTGGAAGAGTGTCTCTCAGCCTATCTCTCTTCGGCCATTCTTCCATTTACTCTTCCACGGAGTCTGAAAAGATGTCCCTTGACGGTTGGTACTCACTCCCCAAGGAATGGAAAGTAGCTCTGTCTGCAGCTTTTATTAGCTTCCTGGTCCTTTTTATGCTTTCCCGAGCTTAGGGAGTGAGTTTGATCATTTTCTTTCCTTTGCCCCCCGGGAGGATTCACCTCTCCCGGGTTGTTTTGATCCTTTTCCTCTTTATTGTTTAACCATTATCTGCAAATAAGTTATCTAACATTGTTAGTATCAGCAGAAGTAGTGAGAACATTAGTGTAGAAAGAAATGCAGAACAATCTTAAATGTTGCAGATAATTGCAGTCATTGCCTAGTGCAGACCGCACAAAATGGCAGTGCGGGCACACTGAGGCCACCGCGGAACAAGAATGACCGCGGTCCGAACAGGTATAAGGTTCCAAAAACAAGCTCTCTGGATCTCACCACCATGGCCCGCACAAAGTAGAACCGCGGCCGCGCTGGGCTAGTGCGGACCGCACAAAATGCAGTGTGGCCACACTGGGCAAGAGTTATCTTTAGGAATTCATCACCGCGGTCCGCACAAAGTGGTACTACGGACCGTGCTAGGGCAACGCAGACCGTACAAACATGACCACAGTACCCGGAGGGTGCCCAGGAATGGCACTGAGTTAGGGTTTGAGATTTTTGATTTTAAGCCTAAGTTGTTACCTAATTAAGGTCCCTACTCAATTACCCAGTACATTAACTAACAAAGCAGCTAAGAAACAAAAATCTAACTACCCTAACTTATCAAATTAAGGAATTACGGAAGAAGGAAGAAATAAAGACCAAGAAAAAAAAATGAAAATTAAATGAAATTACAAAAATTAAATAAGTAAAGAGAGATTAATGTACCAGATTAGGATATGAATTGAATCAAACGAGTGCAATTAAGCAGTTATGTGCAAGTGAGAAGATGAACAGTTATTTGGTACTCTGAGTTTCAAATTCGCGAAAAGGGTAAAAGGGGGGTCTCTGGGGTCTATTTATAGAAAAGCCTGTGGGTCCCATTCTCACCTACCAGCATGGCAGCACAAAATGGACCGCGGTCCGCACTAGGCTATTCAAATCAAACCTGATACGGTAGGACTCTGTGGTCCGTAGAAAATGAACCACGGCCGCAGAGCTCCACCGCGGACCGCACAAAATGTAATGTGGCCGTGGTGGAAAACTTTAGAGAGTCTTCAACTTAGCCTTTACCAGTGCGGACCGTACAAAGTGTAGTGCGGCCGCACTGGCAACTTCTGAGACTAAACATTTTCTTCACAATGTTTTGCAATGCATCAACTCAATCCCTGCAACATCTCACAACCAGTTAGCCCAAAAATCAATCCTATACTAAAAAGAAAATCAAATAAAACAAAAATAAAAACACATGGGTTGCCTCCCAAGAAGCGCCTGATTTAACGTCGCGGCACGACGCGGGTTACCATCACATCATTTGAAATGAACAACAGCCACCATATGGCTATCATCAAACTTCCCAAGATAATGTTTGACATAGTGCCCATTCACTCTAAAGACTTCACCACTTTTGTTCTTCAAATCTAGACCACCAAACGGGGTCACACACATAACTTCAAATGGTCCACTCCACTTTGATTTCAGCTTTCCCGGAAACAACCTTAGACGAGAGTTGAATAAGAGCACCAAATCACCAATTTGAACTCCTTTCCACGAGCATATTTATCATGAATGTACTTCTTCTTGTCCTTATACAAGGACGAACTAGAGTATGCATGGAACCGAAATTCATCAAGTTCATTGAGTTGTTTAACACGAAGATTGGCCGCAACATCCCACTCAAGATTAAGCTTCCTCAAGGACCACATGGCCTTATGCTCCAACTCAACCGTTAAATTACATGCTTTCCAAAACACCAAACGGTACGGTGACATACCAATTGGTGTTTTGTAAGCGGTCCGGTAAGCCCATAGAGCATCATGTAATTTTTTAGACCAATCGGTTCTATTGGCATTGACAGTTTTGGATAAAATGCTCTTGATCTCCCTATTAGACACTTCAACCTGGCCACTTGCTTGAGGATGATAAGGCGTAGAGACTTTGTGGTTGACACCATACTTGGAAAGCAAGGCATCAAAAGCTCTATTACAAAAATGCGATCCTCCATCACTAATGATTGCCCGAGGTGTACCAAACTTTGTGAAAATGCTATTCTTTAGAAATGCCACCACACTCCTAGCTTCATTGTTGGGCAAGACCAGGACCTCAACCCATTTTGACACATAATCAACCACTACAAGAATGTAAGTGTTGCCACACGAGCTAACAAAAGGGCCCATAAAATCGATACCCCATACATCAAAGATATCAATTTCAAGGATTGTGTTTAGAGGCATCTCATCTTTCCTGGAAATCCCGCCCGCTCGTTGACATTGATCACATGTTTTTACTAGATCACTTGCATCTTTGAACAAGGTTGTCCAATAAAAACCATAACTCAGAAATTTCGAAGCCGTCCTCACCCCTCCATGATGGCCACCATAGGGGGAGGAATGACAAGCCACTAGGATGCTAAATTGCTCCTCCTCAGGTACACACTTCCAGATCGCTCCATCGGCACAAATGTTGAACAAGTATGGCTCATCCCAGTAGAAGTCCAGACTATCCCGTTTGAGCTTCTTCATTTGGTTAGAAGAGAACTCACACAGGATTATTCCGTTCACGAGGTAATTAGCAACATCGACAAACCATGGCATATCATTCATTGACATCGCAGGGAGTTATTTTTCGGAAATGAGTCATTGATTTCTAGGCCTTCACAAGGCCTCCCCTCCTCCTCCAAACGGGACAAGTGGTCCTCCACTTGATTCTCACTACCTTTTCGGTCCATAATTTCTAGATCAAATTCTTGGAGTAGTAGCACCCATCGCATCAATCTTGCCTTTGAGTCTTTCTTTGTCATCAAATACCTAAGGGCGGCATGATCGGTGTGCACAATGACCTTGGCCCCCATAAGATATGGCCGAAACTTTTCCATTGCAAAAACTATGGCCAACAATTCTTTCTCAGTGATTGTGTAGTTCCTTTGAGCCTCGTTCATGGTCTTGCTTGTGTAGTACACCGGGTGAAACATTTTGTTAACCTTTTGAACCAAAACAGCCCCAACCGCAACGTCACTTGCGTCGCACATGAGCTCGAAGGGTAAGCTCCAATATGGTGTGGTAATGATTGGGGTGGTGGTCAACTTAAGCTTGAGAAATTCAAAGGCCTCCATGAATTTCTCATCAAACACGAACTTAGCATCTTTCTCTAGAAACTTGCGCAAGGGGTGTACCACCTTTCGAGAAATCCTTTATAAACCTCCGGTAAAACATCGTGTGCCTAAGAAAACTCCTCACCCCTTTCACGGTGGGGGGAGGAAACCTTGAAATCACATCTATCTTGGCTTTGTCAACTTCAATCCCATGTTTTGAAATTTTGTGGCCCAATAATATGCCCTCTTAAACCATGAAGTGGCATTTTTCCCAATTAAGAAAGAGATTTATGTCTTCGCATCGGGCCAAGACTCTATCCAAATAACCCAAACACTCTTCAAAGGAATCACCAACCAGACTAAAATCATCCATAAAGACCTCCAAAATATCTTCCACCATATAGGTGAAAATAGCCATCATGCATCACTGGAATGTCGTCGGAGCATTGCACAACCCAAACAACATTCGAGAGAAAGAAAAGGTGTCGTATACAAAGGGGGCACTGAGTCTTTTAAGATGGATGTAGCAAAGGGGGCACAAAAGGACAAACCAGCTGCGAGTGTTGAATGGAAAGTAAAGGGTGCGAAAGAGAAGGATGTGGTTAGCAAGAAAGATAAGCGTGGGGTATGCCCAAAGAAGGCCGAGAAGAAGTTGTCCACATAGATGTGCACATTAGCTCGGGAGAGAGGGATGGAGCCCAACTTCGTCTCAAACCCTGACTAGATGTTCAGGGAAGTTTCCTTTACCTTATTCTTGTTAATTGTGTACCATGGGGACATACCACTGTCACGACCCAAAATTTTTTAAAGGTCATGATGGTGTCCTACACCGCTGTCAGGCAAGCCAACAATGATTAATAAATTAGGTTCTCTTTTTAGTATTTTTGAAATGAAAATTTCCTTCAATTTAATAGTAAAAGATTGAATTTACAGAGTAAATAATAATATGTAAGCCATTTCAATACTGAACAACTCATATTCACCCCAAAACCTGATGTCACAAGTGCTTGAGCATCGATTAGGAAGTAAAATAAAATATAGCATCCGTCCGGAATACAAATTGGACAAGACAAATATAAATACTCTAAAGGAGACTATGTTGGATGTGGGTCGTAATATAAGATGCAGCTCACCTATGTCCATGCATCATCCACGCCTCTACGTCGCAAGGCCACTAGACATATATGCACCTGCCCAAAAAGGTGCAGCAAGTGTAGTATGAATACGTAAATCAACACATACCCAGTAAGTATCCAGTCTAATCTCGAAGAAGTAATGATTACGGGTTGACTCCGACACTTACTATAGGCTAACAATAAGATGTCGATATTATATTTAAGCATGAAATATATGACATATCTGGAAATTTAATAACCGGAAATAATCAAGAATTCTTTTACTAATGGAAATTCCCAAACTTCATCTTTCCTCATTTAATAATTTATAGCTCAAGTCAATAAAGCAAATGTCAATTATTATTATTAGTTCCAAAGAGTTATCATGCGCAAGTCATGTCGAGGTCGTACGGACAGATCCAACATATAAATATAAATTGTGCACCACCGAGGGTTGGACAGCACGAACCATAGATGCATCTATTAGCCAGCCGAGGAGAATGGCCCGCTCCCATAAGAGTAGTGGAAATTAACCCTGCTATCGGAATATATTCGCGACGCTGTTACGCATAGATTTCTTAAGTTATTATAATATTCTTAAATTCTTTCCAAAAATGCGAAATTCAAATGAAAAATTTCAAGTCTCAAAATCCTCAATTTCAACTCTTTTCAAAGCATTTAATAAGCAGGTTCGATCTTAATTCTTTACAAGGAAAGTAATAAACATAATCGAATAGAAATATCAACAAGGCATAGTGTAAACCTAAAACTACCCAAACATAGGCATAACTAGTAGCTACGCACGGACACTCATCACCTCGTACATAAGTAGCCCCCACAAATAGAAGCATATATTAATTTAATTCACCAATGCGGTTAATTCCCTCTTACAATGTTAGAAAAGAGACTTACCTCGCTCTGAAGTTCCGTAGCCTACTCCCAAGACTTTCGAACAACTTAAAGTGATGCACATCGCTCCAAAACTAGTCAATAAATATGCAAATCCATAAATATATACTCTAATACTCATTATAATCCAATTTACAACAGTTTCTAATTCTGTTCGAAAAGTCGATAAAATCACCCTCGGGCCCTACGTGCCAGATTTCGAAATCTTTTGAAGATAAACTTTACCCATAAGGCCACGAATTCAAATATATAACCTATTCCAAACTCCATGCCCATATTCGTGGTCGAAATTCAGAAATGCCAATTTTTAGGTTTTTCTACCAAAACCCCAAATTTCTACAAATTTCCATGTTTAAATCCTTATAGAATCCATGTATTTATCTTGCAAAAGGTGGGAATAACTTACCATGTGTTGCTTGATGAAAATCCCTCCTTAAACCTCTCGAAAATCGCCTCCACCAAGTAAAAAAATTGAAGAAAAATGGGCCAAGTCCGTTTATAAAAATCTTTCTCTGCCCAGCGACTTCTCGCACCTGCGGTCACTTCGCCGCTTTTGCGGTTCCGCAGGTGCGGAAAATATTCCGCTTCTGCGGAGATGCCCCCATTTTCTCGCTTTCGCTTCTGAGCTTTTCCTTCCGTATATGTGCCTTTGCAAGTGTGGACATTCCCTCGCACATGTGCTCCTGCCCTGCGACCCTCCTGAACGCTTTTGCAGCTCCGAACCTACGGCCAAAACATAACGGTTGTGGTTACACCAGATGAAAGCAGCCTCAGCATTCCTCCAAGCCTAAACTCGATTTATTTTTTCATTCAAAATTCACTCGAGGCCCTCTGGACCTCAACCAATTAGAGAAACACGTCCCAAAACACATTACGAACTTAGTCTAACCTTCAAATCACATCAAACAACGTCAAGATCATAGATCGCACCCAATTCAAGCTTAATGAACTTTAAAAGTTTAAACTTCTACATTCGATGCCAAAACCTATAAAATCACGTCCGATTGACCTCAAATTTTGCACACAATTCCTCGAACGTGCTAAGAACTGGTCTAGAGTTGTCTGAAATTACTGTTTAACACCTCGTGCACCTACTCGTGCTATCATAACTCAGTTGAGCACACTAGCTCGAGCCAGTCTAAATATTCTTCCTTTTACTTAGTCAACTAAGCCTTTGAGCCCAATTCCAGCTTTCAGAATTCTTTTCCAGGCATGTTTCCATCATACGAACACCGTATCAATCACTACACGATGCACCAGTACATAATTGCATACCTTTGCTGAATCCACACTATGCATGATGCACCGTATAATCCATATGACCATAATAATATCCTCTGATAACAATAGCCAAAATACCACGAATCTGATGCTCACAACACACCTCATGACACATATAAGTCCTGTTCCAACTATTGAAATGCTGCCACGATGGAAGAAATGTGTAGAATTTTATAACCAACTATCGAGTCAACAAATTATTGAGTTCCTCCTCTTGGCAAGAACCATTAGCTCATTATAAACCAAATAATGGTATTTTTCTCTTTAATACGCTTCATATAAATCTGATCGCACTGATCCAAGGGTCAATAATCTCGTCTCACCCAGTACAAGCTGCTCCGGTGTCACGCCCCAACCTCGAGAGGCGCGACCGGCGCTCAATCAAGTGAACCCGACTGAGCAAGCCTTACCGAACGCTTTCTACCCCAACTCATTATGAATGCGGAACTCATGCCTTTGGTTAATTGAACGATAATACACGACGTATACCACATTACTAGTTCATTTCATATCATGAAAATTTGTCATTCATAAGTTAGCTTCATGAATTCTATTAGAGTCACGTCTTAAGGAGATCACAAGTTAGGATTACAACATATACACATAGGGGACTCCCCAAAACCCATACACAACCCACACTAGTGTCTTTGGAGCCTCTAAAGATACAACACATAAGCATGACTATGCCGGCAACAAGGCCCTGGCTATACCTCAAAATGAAAAAAAAAACTGTAATTACAAAAGATACACCATGCAGCCCCATGGAAGAATAAGGGGCTCACTGTGACTTCGAGTAGATGAACGCTCTGCTACACATGGTCTGCACTGTCCGCTATGGGGCCACCTACAATCATAATACGAATGTAGCGCCCCCGGCAAAAGGGGCGTTAGTGCCATTGAATAGCACTAGTATGTATAACTAAACACCATCTAATTAGAAAGAAATGTCAAACAAGAATAAAGAGATCATAAAAGAAATCAAGCTTTAACAATTCCTACATCGACAAATAAAAGGGGTCACATAACTTTCACATAATTTTCATACCTCTAGGTTGCGTTCTGTTCACATATTATATTATACACCTATGCGTTTCATAGCCCGTCAATAGGGTTCATACATTATATTATGCACCTATGCGTTTCATAGCTCGTCCATAGGGTTCACATATTATACTATACACCTATGCGTTTCATAGCCCGTCCATAGG
>MU779919.1:0-14624 GCA_026770625.1 Nicotiana glauca | reverse complement strand
ATATATATATATATATATATATATATATATATATATATATATATATATATATATATATATATATATATATATATATATATATATATATATATATTGCTTAGGGAGCTGTAGTCACTATATCCAAATGGATCCCACCAGTCCACAACCTACATTACAACCAAATAAAGTCCTACTTGATCTTTGACTGAATGAGCTCAACTAGTAGACTAGTACATTACGGGCAAGCTTATGGTACGTCTTTTTTGGCACATGAATGTTACTTATGAGAGCGAATGAATTATTTATATCTTGAGTTTCTAATTGTTCTTAAACTTTATTATTTGTGGAACTACACTCTATTATTGTGTGAGTGCATTTTATTCACGAAGAAAAAGTAATGTCGTTTACCTTCGTGTTATCTAAAGTAAGTGGGTTGAGAATAATGTGTGGTGCTATTGCATTAACTCTTGAAGCGAGGATGTTACGGTATTGTGCTTAATCTGTTTGATTATTCTTGGTGTGATGAGTTAAGAGAGTTTTTTAAAAATGTCGTGTTTATGTGAATTATAGCTTTATTGCTCGAGGACGAGCAATGGTTTAAGTGAGGGGTGTTGATGGTAGGATATAGTCCCGTGTTTTAGTCTCTTATTGCACTCTAATTCACTGCACTTTACTTGTGTTGAGCTTTAATTGATAGTGTTTTCGCACTTGTGTTTTATGCCTTGTAAGAGTGATTTCGAGTTATGTAGATGTTGTGGAGCTAATTCGAGCTATTTGGAACTTTGAAGTCTGAGAAAAAGCCCAAGCAATTAAGTCAGGATCACGTTCGGGGGTCGAAAACCAAGTCTGGGTTGAAAAAGAAGTCTAGATGTCAAAAATGAGAAAACAAATTCACTCTGAGAAATTGGCAATACCGCACCGCGCCATGCCCCAAGGGGCGCAAGGCGCTAGTACAAAAAGTGGCTAGAAATGAGTTTTTCAAACGCTCTGGAATTTCCTACATCCGCGCCGCATAGGGCGGCGCGGGGCGCTATACGGTATCCTAAAAATGTTAGAGTGACTTCCCATTTCCGCTAAAAAGGGTAGTTTCATCCGGGATTTATTTTAGGGGCGGCTTAAATACACCAAAACACCATTTTAGATGGATTTTTCACATATTTTCGACTTATGAGGATAAAGAGGAGCTGGAAGAATACAAGCACAAGGATTTTATCATTCCTTCCTCACTCAAGATCCGGATTTGAATTGAATTTATGTTTTCCTATACTTTAGTTATATTTATTAAGAACTTCTCCATGTCTATATAGTAGTTCGTTTTGGGCTTTGATGGATTTGGTGTATTGATGATCGTTTGTGGATTATAACTCTATTTTTATGTATTTGAATCGTTTCGGAAGATTTAATTGTTGCATCTATATTCACTAGTTCTTGTAATCGAAAGAAGCATAACTTATAATATCCTTGCATTATATTTTTGGTTGAGTTCATAGATTCTTCTAAGTAATCGAAATAGTCTAGTTGAATTATTTATTAAACCAAGTTAGAAAAATAACCGAAAGAGGTTTTCCTGAAGACCGATCAACTACACATTCTTGCATATCTTCATAATGCTTAAATTGGTTCATTTCGTGAGGTTAAGACTTAATCGAGAGATGAGTGTTTGCTAACCTTTTGAACTGATAATAGAGTGAATTCGAGAGACTCACTTGAACATTGGATGTGAATTATCTAGAGCTAGATCCCGAACAATTATCTTGCACCTATCCTGTAAAATTCAACCCTCTCCCACTAATAACCTTAGTTGCTTATTCCTTGTTTCGATAGTCACTGGTCAATAGCTGTAGACTTTAGATTCTTAGTTAAATTTTTTTATTAATCATATAAATATCAACTGTTGATCCTCCTAGATAGCAATCAAGCTAGAAACTACAAGAACACTATTTAAATCCAATCCATGTGGACACGATATTATACTATACTATCTTTTACTAGCGAGCACAATTTAATTGTGTGTTTTGCGCTTGTCACTTGTTAGCACTTATGTGCCAAACACATCAACTGCTTATTATTCAGTTTCAGCACGTCTATCCAGATATGTAAATGCTTAATTAAAAAAATCAGTTTTAGCTCTTAAATTTAGCACTTCAAGCTTATCAACTATTTACAATCAGCTAATCCAAACGGGCTCTAAGTATATTTTTCTCAAAAGTGCTTTTCAAAAATAGAAATTTTCATAAACCATTATAGTTTAGAGCCTAATACCTATAGTTTGCCTAATTATCATTCGTAGCTACTATTCATTTGTTAATAGTTTGTATCACTTGTATTCAAACGCACAACGGATACAACATGTGTCAATTGTATCAACTACAATCAAAGTGAAATATAAGGGTGTATACAAAGGATTCACCATGTATCAACTGTATATAGTGGTGTATACAGAGGATAACATGTATCTACTGTATTTGTTCGCGCAACGAATACAACTAATCAAAATAAAGAAATACAGTAAAATAAAATGTTTATGTTGAGAGTCAAACTCAAGACCTTCGCTAACTAAACGGGCGCTCTAACCGACTGAGCTACGAGAGCTTATTTCTCTCTTGTTTCAGTACAAAATAATTAATCTTTTATTTCATGAATTTGCTATAAAATTCAAATGTAGATATGAATGGTAAATTTATTGAAAGTATAGCTACGAATGGTAAATACAGTATAAATATTTGATGTGTCGCTTAATTTTCCCTATAAAATTTGGATGATGAAGTTATAGAGCTGAAACTAAGTTTGATTGAATATACAGAGTAATGATTGAGGAATTCTATGAGACAAAATTTCTTTATTTATTGAGTTAGCTATATATATGATCAAAAGCCATCAATTCAAGAGCATAAATTTTTATTTTGTAATTTTGCCATTTTTAATAAAATAATTATGAGATTCTTTTTTAAAAAGTTACTCATGAGATGGGATACACGCGCAACACGCGTACTTTAAGACTAGTAATTTGAAGTTTGAAATAAGGGAAATAAATTGGATGGAGTATCTCGTAGTAGGTTTGACAATATTTTGTACTTTAAAAACCTTGCCATAAGTTTACAATCTGTTCCGAATATTATATTTCATGTGTGGTTTAACTACTCAACTACTTACATAATCATTGAACTTAAAGAAAAATAAAAGGGTAATAAATACCGAATAATTAAACTTGCAAAAAGGGGAAAGATATCCTAAAGCCAAAGGCAAATGCCACATGGAAAAACCTTGGTTTGTGAGCCTTGCCTCTGTGAGTCTATGGCTTAATTTTGACTTTAATTAAGGCCGGCGACCACTTAAAACCTTACACAAACAAGCAATATTTTAAAATATATAATCCAATTAAAAACAAGAGGAATTCTTGTCAAAGACTCAATCTTTATTAGAAAATAAGAAAAATAATAATTAATCTTTGTTCCTTTAATTTTCAGGCCAAATAAATTAATCTCATCTAAACCACCAAACATGGCGAATGTAATTGACAAAGTATTGTACAACAATAACAACATACCGATATGATCCAACAAGTGAGGTCCGAGGAAGATGGGAGTATCGTACGCAAATCTTATCCCTACACAAAGTAAAGAAACTGTTTCCATTAGCCTTCGGCTCATGAAAATATTTTCGAAACAGGTTTGAAAAATACAAGAGATAAAAATTATGATGAGAATACTAAAGAAAAGATAAGTATTAACATAAAAATTGTAAAGAATTTATAAAATATTGAAAACAACAATTCAAATAATCAATAATCTAATGACATTTGAAATTCATAAAATTCAAATCTTGAATTTGTCCGAACCACCAAAAATATCCCCTAAAGACCCCACCAATATAATTATTCTCCTTTTCTTGCTCTTTTCTTCCTTCCATTTTGTCTTTTTGTTTGTTCCTAATTCATAAGAGGAATAATAATATTACACCTAACAATATATACTAGTCTCTCTTATCTTTTTCGACAAAGAAACCATATTTCATTGACTTCCCAATTCATGGCTAAACATCTCGTTCTCTCCTTCCCTCCCACATCAACCCTAGCAATCCCAGTTTTCTTCCTTCATATTTTTTTCCCAATTATGCTAATTAATCACTTCCTTAATTAGCTTTGTTAATTGAATTCATGTGGTTGAGGGATAAATTACCTCGTTGACCTGCCGGACCATCATATATCGTAGTTTCTTGATGTAATTTCAATGCCTTTTAGGTTACCACTAATTTCATTTTCGATTCTTTGTAAGTATATTTCTCTTTTATATACCTTTTCTTTTCCTTTGTCACTCCTCATTTATATGATGTATATATGATTATATACAAATTCAGAATTCAAGTATGTTAAGTTCAACTTTTAAGGTTTTTGGTATTGAACTTAGTTAGTATGTTTTCAAAATTATAGTAACTTTCGTATGTATATTCTCAGTCGAACATATTGAATTCAGTTGGATACATGATCTAAACAAGGCCACATATATTTGTTCCATTTGTTTATTAATGCTAATTTTTCATATTGAATGCTGAAAATTTATGTACTTATGCATAATTTGTTGTATCCTATGATGTGGCATTTGTGGTATGTGCATAAATGGCTGAAATAGATGAAATCTTGGGTTTTCTATTTGCAGGAAAAGTCAAACAGGGGGGTAGCAGCAAGAACAAAGGGTGGATTGTTGACGTTGAGAGAAAATGGACGGTGAAGATCGAGTTATAAGACGGCGAAAGAGTTTAACAGAACGGCTAGGATTAAAAGGAATCGGATGTTGTGGGTCCGGATGGGGTATATTGCCAGCAACGTTGAATATGATGGACGATGAAGACGACGTAGAAGAAGTGATGAGTCATCATATAATTGATACACCGCCCGAAAGAGCCTCTACGACTACTAGTATAGCATGTTTGGGTCATATTCCTGGAGGAAGTTCCGGTATGAATTTGGCGGCCGCATTGGCCGCTGAACGCCATTCCCGAGATGAAGCCGCGGAGCAAGGTTCGGACAATGCAATTGACAATAGCCCAAGTTCACGGCCCGGCCCGAGCCCGTTGAGGCCCGATATTGACGGGCCGCGGACCGTACCGGGGACACCAGCAAGAATGTCGTTGATGAGATTGTTAGAAGAAACGGAGATATATGAGGGAGAATTAATGGAGAAAGAAGAGGGGGTAGGGGGTGAAACTGTTTGTTGTGTTTGTATGCAGAGGAAAAAGGGAGCAGCATTCATACCATGTGGTCACACATTTTGCAGGGTGTGTTCAAGAGAGCTTTGGGTAAATCGAGGTTGTTGTCCCCTTTGTAACAGATCCATTCTTGAAATCCTCGACATTTACTGAGGTAAAAAAAGAATCCAAGGTTTTGCTAATGGGGATTTGTCCAAAAGTAAAGAATTTAACTCAAAGCGAGGAGGTAAAAATTGTCAATTATGAGTTTGGCGCTTTAATCATTACGTAATTAATGCAAAACGAGAGCGGGAGGAGAATTTGAGTTGAAGTAAAAAGTTAAAGTTTTTTGTGTGATTATATGGATTAATAGTGTATACTCCCCCTTTTTTTAAAGTTTGTAAATAAGCCAAAAGATCTTTTTCTTTTATTAAAGAAAAGAAAAGATGTTGGACTTATGTAGTTAAGCAACTATACTTGTGCAATGTTAGTTTTAATCATTGTATAACCAATTCAATTTCATCACAAAACATGGAGTAGTCGCAAGCACTGCCTTTTTCTCTTGATGCAACAAAAAAAAGATAAATTATATATTTGGCCGACCGATTAAGTATAATTATATTCGCTAGTTAAATATAAAATAGTAATAATATGGTTCTGGTTACAAAAAAGTCTAAGGCTTTAACTATGCAGCGTAATAATGACTACTTCTTCAAGTTGCTGCCTACTTTTAAATAAAATAAAATAAACGGATATCAGATGGACTTAATCAGTTAATTGTACAAAATTGAACCTTGGCATTGAAAGTAACGGGACATTGTTACGTAACGGAGGAGGAAAAGATTTTTGATGGGTATATATACAACTGCACTTCTTCTAGCTTTTAGAGAGTTGAGAAGAAGGCAAGCCTCGCGCCGAGATCGTCGTCGCTCGGTTCGGCTTTGGCTTCGGATCAATTAAATGATTGATTAATTTTTTATTTTGCATAAATAGCTATTTACGTAATAGCCGTTTTACATGAACAGTCATGACAGGCCTTCTGAAGAGTTGCGCCTCTTCATTTAAACCCAACCTGTCGGCTATAAATAGCAGACCATTCGGCTATAAACCTGTCGGTTTGAAGATTTTAAATATTTCACCATTGAATTAATTTTGTTTCTGTTTTGTGATTAACAGAAATGACAGAAACATGAACTCATGTGGTTGGCTCTACGAGCAATGTTGCTTCTTCCAGTCGTTATGTGCCACCACCAACTCCGGCGGAAAAGCCTGAAAATTTTTTCAGGATTAATTTCAAACGGTGGCAACAAAAGATGTTCTTCTATTTGACTACTTTGACTCTACAAAAGTTCATCAAAGAGGATGTTCTAGTTCTGCTAGAATCAACTCCTGAGAATGAATGTTTTATAGTGACTGAGGCATGGAAGCACTCAAATTTCTTATGCAAGAATTACATTCTTAGTGGATTGGAGGATGATCTTACAACGACTATAGTAATGTGGAAACTTCGAAAGAACTATGGGAGGCATTGGAGAAGAAGTATAAAACCGAGGATGTCGGTTTGAAAAAGTTTGTTGCAGCCAAGTTTTTGGACTATAAGATGGTAGACAGCAAGCCTGCATTACCCAAGTTCAAGATATGCAAGTTATCATTCATGATCTCCTTGCTGAAGGTATAATCTGAATTAATGATTTTGTTGAAAGTATCAATTCTATTATTAATTATGAATTTATTTTTAAAGGTTTGGTCATCAATAAAGCATTTCAAGTTGCAACAATGATTGAGAAGTTGCCTCCTTTATGAAGGAACTTTAAGAACAACTTAAAACATAAGTGTAAGAAGATGAAACCCGAAGATCTCATCGTTCGATTGACGATCGAAGAAGACAATAAAGCTACAGAAAAAAAAACACGTGGGAACTCAACTATTATGGGAGCAAATATTTTTGAAACTGCTCCAACTAATACGAAGAAGCGGAAGAAGTCTTCTGGACCAAATAACTATCCAACCAAAAATAAATTCAAGTGAAACTGCCATAACTGTGGAAAGGTTGGACACAAAGCTGCAGAATGCCATGCTCCAAAGAAAGAGAAGGAAAAGGGTCAAACAAATAATGATATTGATGATTTGTGTGCTATTTTGTATGAATGCAACTTAGTAGGAAATCCTAAGGGTGGTGGATTGATTATGGTACCACCTGCCATGTTGATGTGAAAGAAACATTTGCTTCATATGCTCCCGCTGGACCCAACAAGACTATTTTTACGAGAAATTCTACAACGACCAAAATTGAAGGTTATGGAAAGATATTCCTGAAGATGACCTCTGGCAAGGTGGTGACTCTGAACAATATTTGTCATGTTCCTAAAATACAGAAGAAGATAGTTTCTATTGCACTTCTTGTCAAGAACGGGTTTAAGTATGTTTTTGTTTCAGATAAAGTTGTAATAAGTAAGAACGAGATGTACTTACGAAATGGTTATTTTACTAAGGGCCTTTTTAAGCTAAATGTAATGGTTATTGATAATAATAAAATTTCAGCTTCTTCTTTCTTACTTGAGTCAAATGATTTAGGGCATATACGTTTGGGACATGTCCATTATAAAATCTTGCGAAATATGATTAATTTGGAAGTATTGCCTAAGGTTGAATGCGATACATCAAAATATTTAATATGTGTGGAATCTAAGTATGTTAAACATCCTTATAAGTCAGTTTAAAGGAATTCAAATTCTTTAGATTTAATTCACACAGATATTTACGACATGAAGTCAATACCATCTTGTGGTGGAAAGAAGTATTTCATAACTTTTATTGACGATTGTACTCGATATTTCTATGTTTACTTACTTAATAGTAAAGATGAAGCAATATATGCATTCAAGCAATACAAAAATGAAGTTGAAACGCAACTTAACAAGAAAATCAAAATGATAAGAAGTGATAGGGGTGGTGAATACGAATCTCCTTTTGAAGAGATATTTTTAGAATATGGAATTATTCATCAAATAACGGCCCCTTACACTCCCAATCTAATGGGATTGCGGAAAGAAAGAATCGTTCATTAAAGGAAATGATGAACGCGTTGTTGATAAATTCTAGTTTTTCACAGAACTTGTGGGGGGAAGCCATTCTTACGGATAACCAGATACCGAATCGAGTACCCCATAGCAAAACGCAATCCTGTCATAACCCAAAACTTGATCCGTCATGATGGCGCCTATCATGGAACTACGCCAACCTCAACTCAATAATCCAACACCGCAAGAATATTTAAAATAATAAATATGAAAACGATAATTCACTAATGAACATTTTGAAAACATAATAAAATCCAAATTACGATACAACTGCCCAAAACTGGGGTGTCAGTGAGTGCATGAGCGTCTAGAGGAGAACATAGTCTATTACAATGTTTAAAGGAACAAATTGAAATACATCTGGAGATAAAGAGGGAGAGTCAAGGCCTGCGAATGCCATGCAGATATTTCTATAGTCTCCTAAAGCCTGAAGCCTCGATTAGCGACTGCCACCGGGACCAAAAGTGCCTGAATCTGCACACAAGGTGCATGGGGGTAATGTGAGTACACCAACTCAGTAACTAACAAGTCCAAACTGTGGACTGAAAGGTAGTGAAGAAATCAACCACAACTGAAATAATAGAAATAAATGTACAGAAATGTAGGCATGCTTTCAATTTAATAGGCAACTAAAACGGTAAAATAGAGCATATACGAACAAGGTAAAGAATAAAACTCCGCTACATCTACATGCCAATGCGCATGTTGTACGTGATGCACCACGTTGAATATATCATGTGATGACACTCTCAAATGCTCGTCCACTCAGTACTGTATATGGCTCATACCGCCCAGGGAAGATCCATCCCGAATTATATACATCTCTAAAAGCAGTCACTCAGTACTGAGGAAGCCAATCCACCCCTATGGAGAAGATCCATCTCCAGGTTATAATAATAACCTCACAACCACTCAGTACTGTATATGGCTCACACGACCTAGGGAAGATCCATCCCGGAATATATACATCACTGACTCTCAGTCTCCAGTACCGATGACATAGGCCAATCTATCCTCATGGAGAAGATCCATCTCTAAAAAATAATATCAAATGCGCTCACTGGGGTGTGTAACTACTCCGAAGGGGCTCCTTCAGCCCAAGTGCTAGAATAAATAAATATAACCGTTGCGACGTGCAGCTCGATCCCATAACTGTCACTCATATTCTAGCTCTCAGCCTCACTCAGTCATCACTCTCCAGTCTCACCCACGGGCTCATAATACCATAAAAACTAGCCCGGAACAATGATATGATGTACCAATAAATAACAACTGAGACTGAGATATGATATGAAATGCATGAGTATGACTGAGTACAGAATATCAATGAAAATCAGTGAGATGACAGCAAGAAACTACCACTAGGGTCCTAACAATATTGGTGTAAAGCCCTAACATGATATCTAGCATGATTTACAGCTCATTTACTTTACCATATAATGGAAACACGTATATCAACAAGAAAGAATCACTAAACGGTGCCAGGGAATGAAACAGGTCAAGATTCTCACGGTGCTCGCCCGCACGCCCGTCACTTGTCATGTGAGTCACCTCAATACTAAGCACATAACACGTAGTTTGGGGTTTCGAACCCTCAAAACCAAGTTTGAAAGCGTTACTTACCTCAAATCTAGCAAAATCCTACTCTACAATGCCCTTGCCTCTCAACTAGGCCTCTGAATGTCCTGAAACTAGCCATAAGAAATAAAATGAGATTAATATAGGCCAAAGGAATCAATTCCACAAGGAAAACACCAAATCATAATTGAAATCTGAAACTGGCTCAAACCCGGCTCCCGGGACCACATCTTAAAATCTCACAAAAGTCACAAAACCCGAAAGCCCATTCACTCACGAGTCTAACCTTACAAAAATCCAACCTCATTTGGTCACTTAAAACCCCAAAATTCACTCTCCAGTTCTCAAGCCCTAATATCCCAAATTTCACCTCAACACCACACAATTTATGTGGGAAAAACAATGGGGAAACACGATTTATGATAAAAAAAATGAGTACAAGATGCTTACCTCTGAAATCCCCATGAAAATCCTCTTCAAAATCTCCTAAGATCGAGTCCAAAATATTGAAACAAGACTAAAATCGTGGCCCCTTGTTTTTAAATGTCCTTCCCGGGGTTTTCACACCTGCGACTCATTCACTACATATGCGGAACCGCTTCTGCGGACAATATTGTGCTTCTACTGAAAATCATTAAAAATCCAGCCTTCGCTTCTGTGATCAGTTGACCGCATCTGCGGTCATCGCAGATGTGGAAGCCCATTGCATATGCGGTCCAAACATGCACCTGCACCACATAACCCGCTTTTGCAACCATCGCATGTGTGGGAACTTCATCGCACCTGCGCCTTCTGCCCAGCTCCTCCAATCTCGCATATGCAATCATTTGCTCGCTTCTGCGAGCTCACACCTGCGATGAGACATCCGCAGGTGCAATTATGACTGCTGAGTTCAACTTCAGCAATCCTCAAATTTCTAAACTTGTTCCGTTAATCACCCGAAATCAACCCGAGGCCCTCGAAACCACCACCAAACATTTGCTCGCTTCTGCGAGCTCACACCTGCGATAAGACATCGCAGGTGCAATTATGACTGCTGAGTTCAACTTCAGCAATCCTTAAATTTCTAAACTTGTTCCGTTAATCACCTGAAATCAACCCGAGGCCCTCGAAACCACCACCAAACATACCAACATATCCCACAACATCATACAAACTTAGTAAAATCATCAAATCACCTAGAACAACGTCAAAAATACGAATTACACATGGATTCAAGCCTAATGAACTTTAAAGCTTCCAAATTCTACAAACAACGTCAAAACCTATCAAATCACATCAGAATGACCTCAAATTTTGCACACAAACCAGAAATGACACCATGAACCTATTCCAACTTCCGAAAAACCAATTTGACCTCAATATCAAAATTTCCACTACAGTCCAGAATCGCCAAAATTTTGACTTTCGCCAATTCAAGCATAATTATACCACGGGCCTCCAAATCGTATTCTAGACGCGCTGCTAGTCCAAAATAACCTACCGGAGATAAAAAAACCATCAAAATTTAAATCCGAGGTCGTTTATACATAAGTCAACATTCGATCAACTTTGTCAACTTAAACTTTCTCACAAAAGACTAAGGGGTCGTTTGGTTGGAATATAATTTATACCGGTATAAGTTATGCCGGTATAAGTTATATTGGGATAAGTTATGTTGGGATTAGTTATTTTGGTATTGTTGTTTATTCTTTGTTTGTTATGTTGTATTAAGAATGACAATTTCATAATTTCTAAGAAGAAGGTATAAGTTATACCGGTGTTAACTACCCCACCTTTTATAAGGTATAAGTTATCCCAGTGTTAAAATTAACACCGGGATAACTTATACCTAGTTTACTAACCAAACAATTTATTAAGGTAGTATTAAATTTTTATACCGCCCTTATACCTTCTTATACCTCATACCAAACGACCTCTAAGTGTCTCAACTTACTCCAAAAATTACTCCGGACCCGAACCAACTAACCCGATAAGTCATAATATAGCTGAAGAACACAAAAGAAGTAGTAAATGGGGAAACGGGGCCATAACTCCCAAAACGACCGGCCATGTTGTTACATCCTTCCCCTCTTAAACAAACATTCGGCCTCGAACGGGTCTAGAAACTTACCTGGGGCCTCAAATACTTGTGGATATCTGCTCTACATCTCTCGCTCAGTCATCCAAGTAGCTTCCTCTACGGGCTAACCTCTCCAGTGCACCTGCACTAATGCTAGATCCTTTGACCTAAACTTTCGAACCTGGCACCCCATAAAAGCCACAGGCTCCACATCATAAGTCAAATCACCATCCAACTAAACCGTGCTAAATTCCAAAACATGAGATGGATTGCCGATATACTTCTAAAGCATAGAAACATGAAATACCGGATGTACACTCGATAAGCTAGGTGGAAAAGCAAGCTCATAAGATACCTACTGTGAGCACGTGATTTTTATCCGAAGCAAATTATTCCTAAAAATCCTAACAAAATAATTTTTTTAAATTTTGTTGATATTTGTGGCATTTTTGTGTTAATTAGTTGCATAATAATTCATATTTAAAAATATAAAAAATATGCATATGCATTAGGATTTTTAATTTTACAATTTTAGTATTAATTTATTTTTAAACAAATTAATAGAAAATCAAAAAATAGCATTTTAGTTTTTAATTGAAATTTACTATAAAATAGATGTTGATTAAATTCTAGAAATTAATTGGTTTAACAATATAATAAAATCAGAAAATAAATACAAAAAAACAAAAGAAAAAGAAAATACAAAAATACAATACAAAAAATACAAAACAAAAGATTTGGGCTAAAATCGGATTAATTACTAACCCAAAACCAAAAATGCCCAAGCCCAAATAGATAATACCCGCCCAGGCCCAAAGGAATTTTACCCGGTTTGCCCAGGAGGTCTAAACGACCCCGTTTAATTACATCTGATCTGTACCGTTGAAACAATTGATCCAACGGTCATATAACACAGACCACTAATTAAATAAAACGACGGCGTATGGAAGCTTCAATTTGAGCCGTTCATTTGATTGATCTAACGGACGAGGTCATATTTTCATTAAAGTCAAACGCTGTCGTTTTAAGGTTCAATGAATCTGAGCCATTGATTTATTTCATCCAACGGTTCTTGATTGTTAAAGGTCTTTTAATATAGCAATACACAATAATCAAACCCTAAAATTCATTTCTTCTTCTTCTTCATCTCACTGAGCTGCCCTTGTATACTCTCTAGTCCCCGCCGGAACCCTACCGGCGGGAGACTCCGCCTTCACCAACCGCCACACCATTAACACCCTAGAACCACCATAATCTCCTGATCACACCCCTGTATCCCCTTTCTCTCAAATCCTACTGGATCACCTCGAATAATCAAAAGAGTGTCGCCGGAACCCTAATTTCGGCGAACACTACTTCACCCAAATCGCTTCAAAATCATACCAGAGATTCCCCTGTATGTCCTTAGCCCCATTCTGAAACTCCCAGGCCATAAAAGCCACTGAAAAAGTTCAAATCAAAACTCAAAGATTTGCCGGCGACTAAAAAAACCAAGAAAATAATATCCAAGGTTCCTTGAAGTCCTGGAAAGTTTTCAACAAAAAAAAAAAAAGAGAAAAAGAAAGAAGAAAAAGAGAAGTAAAAAGTCTGAAAAGCTAAGTTTTTTTTTTTCCTTTTCTTTTTCTGTTTCTCTGCATGTATATACTTTATATGTTTTTTTTGTTATTTATTGACTGTCATTAGATTATTAGGATTTATCTTTTAGTTTTAGTTTTTAAGTTCTAATACTGTTAGATTTGATATCAAAATAAATTTTGATGAATAATTTGATTAGAAATTAGGTTTTAATAGAATTAATATGATTAGATTTTTGATTGATTTTGGAATTTTTCGATTCTATTAACTATTAGTTCTTAAATTTTAATTCTGAAAGTTGTTAGAAATAATTTTGTTTTGTTATTAGTTAGTTTTAAGAATTGAATTGATTAGTTTGAATATTTGATTTGATTAGGTTATAGCAGATTATTTCTGATTACATTTCATTAGTAGTTAATTCTGAAAATTAATCAAATTTAAGGGGGGTAAAAGGGTAAAAGACAGTAGGGTCAGTTGGTGAATTCAAGTCATATTCAGGGGTAATTTGGGGACAATAAAAGGGTTAAGGGTAATAACACTAAGGAGGTAGGGGTATTATGGGCATAAGAAAAGGGTAATTCAGTGAATGCTGAATAGAAGTGGGGGCAAAAGGGGAATTACATTAGGATTAAAAGATTCTAGATGGGTATCTGGTACAATTTCTAATAAATAAAGGGTAATAATCGAATAACTAATAAACAATAAGGATAAAATTGAAATAAAAGAGGGACTACTTTGTAATTAACAAAATTTAAATTTTCCTCCCTTTTAAACTCTATGAATAGGCATCCGTAGGCCTCGTTTTAAAAAAAAAAGTTGGGCAATCTGAAATCCACCTAAAACATTTTCTGCTATTCTCGATCTCTACTCTCAAAATTCATCATTTCAAAACTCCAAAAAACATCAAAAATAGTAGACATAGTTCAAAATCCTACTGTTTCATTGGTTCTCAAATTAATTTGAAGGCTATTTGGTTCTGATTGTCAAGTGTTGTAGAAATTGCATTGCGTTATTCAAGTGCTTGGTTTTCTATTGATCTGTCATTGCTGTGGTTAAAATCTGGTATTGATTGAGGCTGATTGAGTTTGCTATTTGTTACTATTGTTGATTCCTATTACTATTGACCTAGAATCTCATTGATCTCATTCATTTTCCAGGTACACAGT
>MU779916.1:130496-142118 GCA_026770625.1 Nicotiana glauca | reverse complement strand
ACGAAGTTGAACAAATAGAGATTAAACTAGCAATTTGTATTCACATAAACAAGAAGTTCATCACCCAATAGGTTCCATCAAAACCTTAGACAAGGAATTGAGCTACTCATGGCTATGGGTAAATAAACTAAAATAGAATTCATTATAAAAATCAAAAGCAAAGAAGAAAGATGTTTGGAGTATTCTCTCACAATAGTTTCCCTTGCCAAGATAACCTAAAAATCAATACATCCTCCTTTGGGCGAAGTCTAATGTTTTAAGTAGGGTTTAGGCCTATAAAATCCCGTTTTTACACTTTGACCCCTGAAGTTTTCGTCGCCTGCCGCGGTTCTGCCGCAGTCGTGGTAGAACCGCGGCCAATCAACCTCTCTGATTCTCTGAGATTCCGCAGCAACCTTCCACCGTGATTTTGCCGCGGTCGCGGTAGAACCGCGGCCAAATAGTCCCTCTGAATCCTAAGGGCCGGTGTGACGTGACTTCAATGAGAATTTGCATATTTGGCCTCTTTTCTCCAATTTTGACTCCAAAACTGCTCCTTAGCCTTCCTTAGCCATTTATCACCTACAAATCATGAAAAACACTAATAAGAGCATTTTGTTATCAAATTTATCATCAAAACAACATAAGAAGGTGATTATTTAAGGCGTGATTATAGTCAAATTCACCTATTATCAAAGAGCTACCTTTCTACGATATTTTGAAGAGAAAATGAATGTAACAATCATGCACTCGCATGTCAAGGGGTAAAATTTTTTCAAAGAAATTAGTGGGTATCTCAAAGACTAGGAGTGTCCCTCAGGAATTGTAATGACTCAAAGAGTCATCTTTTGTGTTAGAATTTGAATTAGTGTTTCGAGGCCTTGAAAACCTCATTTTACTTTTTCTCGATTTGCGCGCAAAGACCGGGCACATATCTGGAAAGCTTTTATGTGAAAAATTTAAGAAAAGATAATTTTTTGCTTAAAAAGATAATTTTGGTTGACTTCGGTCAATATGTTTGGGTAAACGGACCCGGACCCGTGTTCTGACGGTCCCAGAGGATCCGTAGTAAAGTATGGGGGCGTGTGCCCGGTATTGAATTCTGAGGTCCCTAGCCTGAGAAATGAATTTTTGACGAAAATTGTTAACTGAAAAATATGATGGTCTTTGGAAATTGAATAATGTTTGTTATTGTTGGTATCAGACCCGTATTTTGATTTCGGAGTACGATACAGGTCCCTTATAAGAATGGAGCCTTATCTGTAAAATTTGGTAAAAAAGGAAGTGATTTGACGTGATTCAGACCATTGGTTGAGAAATTAGAAAGTTTGAACTATCTTGAAAATTTCATGAGTTTTGGTGTTAAATTCGTTGTTTAAGATGTTATTTTGGGATTTGATCGCACGGACAAGTCCGCATGATGTTTTTAGACTTGTATGCATGTTTGCTTTAGAGCCCCGAGGGCTCGAGTGAGTTTTGGATAGGCCACAGAGTGAGTTTGGACTTAGAAAATCTGTTGTTGCATCTGATACCTGTTGCAGGCCTCTGGTCTCGCAATTGCGAGATCAGGCTTCGCATTTGCAAGCTTCTCAATCATAGAAATTGCGAGGTTTTTATCGCAAATGTGAAGAAGACCTGGGCCAGCATAGTTCGCAATTACGAACATATATTCGCATTTGTGAAGTCAACAGGGAGGGGGAATCCTCGCAATTGCGACCAAAGGTTTGCAATTGCGACAGCAGCAGATATGCAGCAGGTTCGCATTTGCGATGCCTGTCTCGCATTTGCAAGCTTCGCAATTGCGAAGCTCTGGTCACAAATGCGACATCTGCACCTGATCAAAACATAACTTAGACGAGATTTCAACTCATTTTCTCAAATTTTCAAACCCTAAGCTCCTATAGGCTATTTTGCAAAGAAGAGTTCTTTCCCAAATCATAGGTAAACGATTTCTCACTCATTTCCTTCAATCTATTTTATCTTTTTGCAAGATTTTATCACAAAACCTAGGATTTTCATGGGAAAATTGGGTGTTCTGGGTAGGATTTAGAAATTTCAAAATTTAGGGATTTGGACCATAATTTGAGGTCGGATTCCAAAACCAATTATATTTTCGGGCTCGGGGGTGAATGGGTAATCAGGCTTTGGTCTGAACTTCGAGTTTTGACCAAGCGGGGCCGGGGTCGATTTTTGACTTTTTGGGAAAAACGTTGGGAAATCTTTGATTATGCATTGGAATTGATTTCTTTAGCATTTATTGATGTTATTAAGTTAATTATGGCTAGATACGAGCAAATCAGTGATGGAATAGAGAGGTTAAGCGGTGATTGAGCTTTGAAATACTCGTTGTCTTGAGGTAAGTGTTTGATCTAACCTTGACTTGAGGGATTATGGATCCCCGACTTGTTTGCTATGTGAAATACCATGTGTGTGGCGTATAGGTGTGGTGACGAGCACCTATGCGTTGCCAAATTACTTGTTTAGCCAGTTTCCTTTCCCCGTTTCCCCTATATCTTGTTTTCCTGCCTTAATTGCTACTTGTTTATCGATGCTTCCATGCCTAATTGTTTCATGTTAACTGTTAATTTCCCTATTGAAGTATTATTTGTTTCGTAGCTTCATTTTTATTGCTTTGTTGGATTAAGTTGGTTATGGGTGCTTCATGGTACACTTAGTGTAACGACCCGACCGGTCATTTTGAGCTCTAGCGCATTATTCAGCAGTCTGAGGCCATGAACAGCTTCATTTCAGGTAATATGACTTGTACGCATGGTCGGAATTAAGTTTCAGGAAGTTCATAGTTGATTTGGAAAGTGAATTCTCATTTCGGAAGCTTAAAGTTGAAAGAATTAACTAGGATTGAAATTTTGAGTAAACGACCTCGGAATCAGGATCTGAAGGTTCCAGCAGGTTCGTATAATGATTTCGGACTTGGGTGTATGCCCGGATCGGGTTTTAGATGACCCGGGAGCATTTTGGCTCCTATTGTGGAAAGTAGAATTTTGAAAGAAATTTCATAAGTTTGGGTTGAAGTGTATTTCAGTGATATCGATGTCCGTTTGGGATTTCGAGTTGGGGAGCAACTCCATATTTTGATTCTGGAGTTGGAAGTACGATCGGAAGTGAATTCGGAGGTCCGCAGGTCATTTTAGATCCATTTAGCTAAAGATAGAAATTTGAAGGTTTTTGAGAAGTTTGACCGGAAGTGGACTTTTTGATATCGGGGTCGGAATCCGATTCCAAAAGTTGGAGTAAGTCCATAATGTCGAATGTGACTTGTCTGCAAAATTTGAAGTCAATCGGACGTGATTTGATAGGTTTAAACATCGAAAGTAGAAGTTGGAAGTTCTAAAGTTCATAAAGCTTGGATTGGGGGTTGATTTATGATTTTAGCGTTGTTTGATGTGATTTGAGGCCTCGAGCAAGTCCGTAACGTGTTTTGGGACTGGTTGGTATGATTGGATGGTGGTCCCCGGGGCCTCGGGTGGTTAACGGATCGAAAATGGAATTTTTGGAAAAGCTGAACTGGCTGGTTGTTATCATAACCGCACCAACGAGAATTTTACCGCAGGTGCGGAGCCACAGATACAGTTTTGGGCTAGAAGAGAAGAGACCGCAGATGCGGGACCGCACCTGCGGTGGAGAAGCCGCAAATGCGGGATTTGGTGAAGGGAGCTGGGACCGCAGATGCGGTCAGGGTGCCGAAGATGCGGGACCCCACCTGCGGTAGGGGTGGCGCAGAAGCGAAAAAGGGCGGCCTAGGGAGGACCGCAGAAGTGGTATTTTGAACCGCACTTGCGGAACCGCAGAAGTTGTCAAGGGACCGCATGTGCGAAACAGCTGAGGCAGTGAGGTCTTTTAAAAATCGGGGGTTGGGTTCATTTCAACCCCATTTTCTTCCATTAGAGCCGATTGGGAACAACTTTGAGGTGCCATTTTCATCACTCATCATGAGGTAAGTAATTTATGCTAGCTTTGAGTTAATTACAAGGTTTATATATGGATTTAGACTTGGAAAATTATAGAGAACTTGAGGTTTGAAGGAAAACCTAGAAACTAGTATTCTTAGATTTTGACCACGATTTTGGGTATGGAATTTAGAGAAAATCATATATTTGAGTTCATGAGGCTATGGTAAACTTTATCTTGAAAAATTTTGGATTCCGGGCACGTGGGCCCGAGGGTGTTTTTGTCAACTTTTCGATCGAGGTTGGGAATTGCTATAAATTGGATTGTAATGAGTTATTGAGCATATATTAATGGATTTGTATAATCATTGGCTAGTTTTATAGCGTTGTGTGTCGATTTAAGTCTTCGTAGGAGCGTGGAATGCCGGTCATGGATCTTCGGAGCGAGCTGAGTCTCCTTTCTAACCTTGTAAGAGGGAATTGTCCCTATAGGTGAATTAATTGGTTATGTGCTCCTATTTGTGGGGGCTACGTACGCACGAGGTGACGAGAGTCCGTGCGTAGCTACTATTATGTTTAAGTCCGGGTAGTCTAGGACCCAAATCCATGCTATACTTGGAATATTTGTAATCTTATTGATAGCTCGAATTTCTTAAACCACATCGAATTAATAAATCCATTCTCAAAAGGATTTGACTTCTTTTCTTAAATTGTTAAAAGAGAAAGTGGATTTTATTTGAATAATTATTCCCCGATAAATTCTTAATTGACTAATTGAGCATGTATTTTTATGTGTACCTGCATTGCATGAATGATTCGCGAGCAGGGTGATTGTTTATTTTATGTTGACCGCGTTGCATGGATAGTTCGCGAGCGGGGTAATAGATGCATCTATGGTTCGAGCCATTTGACCCTCGGCAGTGCACAGTTTACCTTTATGTTGGATTGGGCTGTACGTCCCACGATGATTATTTGCGCATGCTGGTATTGTTGCCTTGAACTTATTAAAGTTGTTATTGCCTCTTCATGTCTTGAAAATATTTGGATAAAGAATGAAAAGAAAACTTTGGAAATTTCCTTTAAACGAATTAATTGTTTACTCATTTCCTTCAATTGGATTAAAAATCATGTTTATAGAAATCCACGATTTAATGTATTATTGACATCATTATTGGACCACTAGTAAGTGTCGAAATCGACCATCTCGTCTCTACTCCTTCAAGATTAGTCGGGATACTCATTGAGCACACATTGTTTTCGTACTCATACTACACTTCTATGCATTTTTGTTGCACATGTTCATGTGTTGTTAGTGGCCTATTGGGCGTAGCAGTGCGGATGATTTCAGGACTAGCTTAGTTGCATTATTCGAGGCGGCCCGCAGCTAGTATAGTCCCTTTCAAGCATAATATATTTACTTTCTGTCCATTGTATTCCGGACGGATGTCACATTTTATTTCTGTCTTAGTAAATGCTCATGCACTTGTGACACTGGGTTCTGGGATGATTTTGAAATATTTTGTATGAATTGATTATTATTTAATTCGAATTAAAGCAGTTATCTTTCTTTTTATTTATAAAAATTAAAGGAAAAGCTTAATTTTCAAGATTTTTAAAATGAGAACTTCAACAAGTAATATGGTTGGCTTGGCTAACAGAGGTGTCCGGCGCCACCACAACCCTTAGTGGAGTTTGGGTCGTGACAACATCGTATCAAAGCACTAGGTTTCTAGGGTCTCACGAGTCATGAGCAAGTCTAGTAGAGTCTCGCGGATCGGTACGGAACGTCTGTACTTATCCTCGAGAGGCTGCAGGACTGTTAGGAGTACTTCCCTTCTTGATTCCTCATCGTGCGATTTGATTTCTTTGAGGCTTATTCCTTTGTTTCTTTCCTACTCAATCCTATGCAATGGAAAATGCTTGCTATTCATCGAGGATTGAAGAATTGTAATGATATTACGTATATGGTGAGGGATGTTTCTCCCTGTATAGTCATCTGAGCTATTATCGTCGCCTTGTGGAAGGATATTTTATTATTTCAGCCCTGTAACGGTACTTTTGAGGGCTCTGAGGCTAGGCACAAGTTGCTATGATGCTTATGATCGATTGTTCCGTAATAGTAATATGATAGTAGGATGTTCCCCACGTGTCGGGGTAGTGAATGACTTGAAGAGAGGTTTACTCAGTGCGGATTTAGGCTAAGAATATGCAGATTTGGGCTAAGAATGGTCAGTATTTTATTTCCGGCAGGGGAAAGGAAATTGGGCTAAGAATGTGCAGATTTGGAATGGTAGAGTAATGAGACTTGGTACATGCGAGAGTGGTGGAGCTTTCTTCTACGATGGGATGTCGTTGTCCTAATTGAATGCACTAAGTTCGTCGGTGTTGCGATCTTCTACAAGTCGCCTTTAGAGTAAGCTATTATGAAATAGTATCAGAAATGCAGCTGTCAGATATCGCATGGCGCGGTAGTTCAGGGTCGAATCAGTATTTCTAATGTCGATGGTATGAGAAGGATGATTTTTCAAAAGGTGTAAAGTTCGCACCAATTGTGGGTTCAAGTGCCACAAAGAGATTTTAATTAAGGCAACAACTGAGTAGCAAAGGATGAGGAAAGATGTGTGGAAAGTGTCAGACGGTGGCTAAAATTCCTAGAAGGCTAGGTGTATGAAGCAAAGGTCAAGTAGTTGATTAAAAAAGTGAGTTTTCCCAAAGTGGAAGAGTGGCGGATGTTGCATATGGGCTTGGTGGTAGGATGATTACGCATCTTAAGCAGAGTTTGGGATGATTTGGGATTTTAGTGGCTGGCGATTTAAGTCTACGAGTTTAATTGGAAGTATGGGCTAATATGCAACAAAGAGATCGGTCGTGCGAATGTGGTTGATAATTCAGAGTATAAAAAACGGGGTTTTACAGAAAGAATCCGAGAATTTAGGCGGTTGATTGCGCAAGGTTATGTCAATAAGAGATAAGGAATCCTGGTGAGTTCCAGAGTTGTGTAATAGTGGCTTCACGCTAAGTGGGAGAGTCCCACCACCTATGATTGGGTAGCATGGTTAACCACTTGCGAGTTTTTCTGGTTGTTAGCACATTTTTGGGTTATTTCGGCTACGGTAAAAGAATATAAGTGGTAATTTGAGCAAAGAAATTGTTAAAGGGTGCTATGGTTGGCTTTATTGGCTCATGTTCAGACTTGGGGAAGGATTCAGGATTGTGCTTTGTAAAGATGCAGGCTCCAAGGAAAGTGATTCTGCCAGGTGCTTCACCAATAGGGTATTCATATGATAGAAGACTCATTGAGTTTATTATATTCGGGGCCAAGTCAGAGCGGGTGGCTCTCAACAACGGTCCTAGTGAATTCGAAGGATAAGGTGTGATGCCTAACAATTTCGAGCCTATATGTACGGTTAAGAATCAAGCTCGATGGCAGCCTATGAGAAGGGGCACATAATGTCTATGATGTTTTGACTTGCGATGTAGCAATTGGGAGATACGAAATAGTTCGTGGGATTTGAGATAGTATAGTCTCGTGATTCAGGGTCACAAGGGATGAGTGCAGATGGAGTGTGTTAAGTGTTGAATGGAGTTATCATTATTTCTATGGCAATTAAGGATAAATTGGAAGAAGATGGATTGGTTAGACATAGTCGGTATGGCGTGTTGCGGGTAGTGAGCAGTTCTTTCAATGTGATCGAGTTATGCAAGTGAATTGTGACGGTGCGTGCGAGGCTTGTCGGCCACCGTAGTTGATGGTATTCAGAAAGTATTCTACTGTTGTGACCTGATATGTGGAGGTAGGCCCCCGAAGGGCTATGGTGGCTTAGACCACTGCTTAGAGATTTTTATGTTCTACGGTTATGAGAATTCACCTGTGTGTTGCTATGGTTTTCCTGAAGTGAGTTAAGTGAAAAGCTTTTATATGATGAAGTAGCCCGATAGTGGTTCCGAAGCTATGATGAAAAGCGTGTTCTATCATATATTGGCATGTTAGGTGCAGTGAGTGGTATAGAATTTGAAGTAAAGATCAAGGTAACAGCTCGGTGTGGACAAGGATGTCACAATTTTGGATGAGCAGGAAAGGAGTTTCGGTGTTTAAGGTAAGTTGGTATTGCCTTTAGCGTCACCTGAGATCAGTGTTTTTTGAAAAAGGCTTTGCATCCTGGTTAATGATTCTTGATCGCTTTTCAGCGTTAGTGCAGCCGGTGGTTTGGATTTGCGGACCCATTATTCATTTTGAAAGGTTGTTGGAGCGTATCCCACAGGAAGATTGTATACGTATGACATGTAGTCACTTGATTGATTAAAGATTTAAACCAAGTATGAGGATTGTGGTAATATCATTAATTTGAGAATTTATGCCTGGAGGGCACTCTGTTTATTGGGTTATGGACTGTGGAGGTTCGCTCCGGTTATGAGGGTTGTTCTTATGTGTTATGAGAAAAGGGGAGTTATTATGGACCTTTCAAAGGTTATTAGCCTAGTTGGTGAAATTAGAAATTGGCTTGAGATCAGTGGATTGATTTAAATGTGAAAAAGGGCTTATATAAGGCCAGATGTGTTCATCTCAGCAATACGCTCCTTATGGAAAGGAGTCGGGGTGTTATTTCGTTGTCAGCTATTTCATGTAATGATGTATTGCGTCGTGCGAGTTGTGATATGACTTGGTGAATTTCTTATGTGTTGAGGTTCCCATCGAGATGAGGTTATATGAGCAGAATGGCTCTTGAGATTCAGATCATATATCGCACTTCAGTTGTGCTCCAGTTTGTGGATTATAGCGTTATATGTCTCCCCAGGGAATGGTATTATACACTTAGCGTGTTTATGACTGATATTCAGCCTTTTGTTGTAATAAGAAATTTAGCTCGATGTACATCTCCTAATGTGAGTTCCATGTATGGATCGGGTGGCACGCCGCCATGGGTATGTTATTTGGATCGGGTGGCATGCCACCATGGTTATGTTGTGTGGATCGGGTGGCACGCTGCCATGGTCATGATTGCTCGGATCGGGTTGCGCGCCGCAATAGTGTGATGTTCAGTACAGTTCCCCATATCTATTTATTGTGTTTTGTTTCCTATTTCCTGAAGAAAGCTCATATTAGCTGTGTGCCCACGTCGCATGAATGATTTGCGAGCGGGGTGTTTGTTTGATTAAGTTTACCGCGTCGCATGGATGATTCGCGAGTGGTGTAGTTGAATATCCTACTCAAAGTTTTCTTTCCTTTATATAGCATTCTATATGGTAACCTATTGGCACATTGTAGCATCATATGAGACTTTTGATTATGTTCGTGGCTTATTGCTTGAACAGTTCGTACTGGGTGAGACGGGGTAATTGGATTTAGAATCAGTGCAATCTGACTATATGGAGTATATTAAGGAGCAAAGATCATTATTTGGTTCAGAATGAGGTAATGTTTCTTGTCAGAAGTATAGACTCAATGATTGGTTGACTCGACAGTTGATTATAAATTTTTGCACATCTCTTCCGTCATGGCGGTATTGTAAGAATTAGAGCAAGACCTATATAGGTCATGAGGTGCAATGAGAGCATCAGATTCGTGGAATTTCGATTAAATTGATCAGAGAATGTTATTGTGGTCCTATGAGTAATGTGATACAAGGTGTGAATTCAGCAAAAAATTGTGCAGTCATGTTTGGGTACAACGTGTAGTGATAAATATGGTGATCGTATATTGGAAACAGGCCTGGCAGAGAATTTCGGATGTTGGAATTGGGCTTTAAGGCTTATTTGCTTGAATAAAAAGGGAATATCTTCAGAATTTATCGAACTGATGTGCTCAACTGAGTTGTGGTAGCACGGGAAGGTGCATGAGAAGTTAAACAGTGATTTCAGACTACTTCAGTGTAGTTCTCAGCACGTTCGAGGACGAACGTATGTTTAAGTGGGAGAGAATGTAATGACGCCCCGGTCATTTTGAGCTCTAGTGCATTGTTCAGTAGTCTGAGTCCATGAACAACTTCATTTCAGGTGTTATGACTTGTATGCGTGGTCGAAATTAAGTTTCGGGAAGTTCAGAGTTGATTTGGAAAGAGAATTCTCATTTCAGAAGCTTAAAGTTAAAAGAATTAACTAGGATTGAAATTTTGAGTAAATGACCTCGGAATTGGGATCTGAAGGTTCCAGCAGGTTCGTATTATGATTTCGGACTTGGGCGTATGCCCGGATCGGGTTTTGGATGACTCGGGAGCATTTTGGCACCTATTGTGGAAAGTAGCATTTTGAAAGAAATTTCATAAGTTTGGCTTAAAGTGTATTTCAATGATATCGATGTCCGTTTGGGATTCCGATTTGGGGAGCAGCTCCGTATGGTGATTCTGTAGTTGGGAGCGCGATCGGAAGTGAATTCGGAGATCCGTCGGTCATTTTGGAGCCATTTGGCTAAAGATAGAAATTTGAAGGTTTTTGAGAAGTTTGACTGGAAGTGGACTTTTTGATATCGGGGTCGGTATGATTTGTATAAACTCATGGGGATTTAATGAAAAATGGGAGGGGGTTTACTTTTATTCACAAGGGGTAGAAAACATGCCTATAGGATTTTATTTCTAATTTTTGCAGTTTCACACGTAGAAAGCATGCCTAAAGGATTTAACTTCTGAATTCTGCAACCATGCATATAGATACCATGCCTATAGGGGTTTGCATCTCTACATCTAATAACGTCACTAGACAAACAATTAGGTTTAATAATAAAATAGCATATATAGATATCATTGTTTATAAGGCTTCTATTAGTGTTTGAAAAGGTATCAAGAAGCAATAGCGTATAGAAAGCATGCCTATAGAGATTTCGAACCAGAGCTGTCTCACTTGTTTAAAACAGTATCGATTTTACTAAAACGAACGACTTCCTACACCCTTTTTGAAATCTTAAAACTTTTTCTCATTATCAAATCAGTGTATTCTTTCTGAAACTTACTCTCTCGTTGACTCCAGTAAACTTTTTTTTCAAATCTGCCTAATTCATTTCTTTATATTTATCTGACAAATCTCTTCTAATCAGGCTACAACTCAGTTCTTTGTTAAAAATTGGCAGCTCCTTTTCCTAACCAGCCTGCCTCCTGAAATTCGTTTTAGTTGTTAAACCACTTTTGTATCAAACCAGTACCGTTTTCTGAAACCTATTTTTACTCTATAATTTTTCTTTAAAATCAGCTTGTGTTTTTAAAAAATCAGTAGTTCTATCCAACACATAGACAGATGGTTAACTAATCAACTGGATCAGTCTTAGACAACTGCATTCGAGTAATCCTAATGCAGACTTCCTGTCTAAAAATATGTGTTGAACCAATTCGCTTATCGCTTTAATTTAATTTAAGACTAAACCAGTACGTGCAAGACCTGCTAAACTCTATGGCTTTATCTGATTTTAGGAGGCTTATTTGATCCCTGCTTGCTTATTTGCTTTCCCCTTTACTTGCATTATGTGTTTTGATTGACGCCTTTGTCACGTCCCAAAATCCACTAAGGGTCGTGGTGGCACCGGACACCTCTGTCAGGCCAGCCAACTAACTCATCATTTAATTCCTCTTTTAATACTTTCGAAACTCTTAGGTTTTTCCTTCCAATTTTCATAAATATAAGATCACTTCATGGATTCAAATTTAAATAATAACAGTCAGTACGAAGTTTTACTGAAACCATCCCAGAAACCCGGTGTCACAAGTGCATGAGCAACTACTGGCAATGATATAAATACAACACAACACCT
>MU779916.1:98028-120696 GCA_026770625.1 Nicotiana glauca | reverse complement strand
CCTTCGATGGGTCCCAAAGGTCTACTATTGGAGAAATCAGCCTATGCTTACAAATGGGACCAACATGGTTCGATGTTGACTTCCAAGTGATAGATGTCCCGGCATCCTACAACTTGCTGTTGGGACGACCATGGATCCACGCCGCTGGAGTTGTAGCATCGACCCTGCATCAGGAAGTAAAGTTCGAATGGAATCACCAAGAGGTGATTATTCATGGCGATGGTAGCAACCCCATATATAGTTTTCAGACCATCCCAATGATTGGAGGAAGAAGGAGAATAGGCGTAGAAACATACCACCACATCGAAAGGGTAAATGCTGTAGACAAAGATAAATGGTGGGATAACAAGATTGAAAGTATCCTGATTTGGTGTGGGTACGAACCTGGAAAGGGACTCGGCAAAAACCTCCAGGGGATCACTAAGTCTATCAAACTAAAGAAACATGGCACTACTTTCGGGTTAGAGTACGGTTATACTTGGAAAGAATTCCAGAACTGGTTGCCACCATGGCGCGGCCCCTACTATCCACTGAAGCATCTGATACCCTGCCCGAAGCATACTTTCCAACCGGCAGATACTATATATAGGTCATAGGAGGATGAAGCATTGGCAGCCATGAAGAACCTATTTTTGGAGGATGATGATATGGACTGCTGTGTTCTTTTCGAGGAGGAAGGGGAGGAAGGCCCTTCCATACAAGCTGTGAACAGAGGAGAGCACATCAACAACTGGTCAATTAGAACCACCATGGCCCAAAAAGCTTCGGGGTAGCAAGGCTAAACAAAAGCACCATGCATCTCATTTTATTTTTTACTAGCTGATTTTCTTTCCGCATTGTCTTTAATTTTGAAAAGAGCTCCGATGTTCCAAACAATTATGAATTTAATCAAAGCATTTCAGTTTATCATATATCTCACACTTATTATATTCTCTATTTACACAACATTACTATTACTTACTTTGACGATGAACCAACAATTGTGACTTGCAACGAAACAACGCAACAAACGGATATAGACTTAGAAGAGGATGACATACCAGAAGAGGTCATCAGAGAGGTTGATATTTTGGAGAATAGGCCTAAGTCTAACTTGGACGAAACTGAGGTTGTTAATTTGGGAGATACAAAAAATGTCAAAGAAACGCGCATCAGTGTTCACCTGTCACCATCAGAAAAGGAAGAATACATGGAGTTTTTAAAGGAATATGAGGACATATTCGCCTGGTCGTATGATGACATGACTGGTCTCAGTACGTCTATTGTAGTTCACAAACTGCCAACAGATCCAACCTGTCCACCGGTAAAGCAGAAGCTGAGGAAATTCAAACCCGACATGAGTTTGAAAATCAAAGAAGAGGTTACCAAGCAAGTCAAAGTCAAGGTTCTCAGGGTAGTAGAGTATCCGACATGGTTAGCCAACATCGTGCCAGTACCAAAGAAGGATGGGAAAGTTAGAGTTTGCGTCGACTACCGGGATCTTAATCGGCCCAGTTCCAAAGACAACTTCCCCTTGCCGAACATACACATTCTTATCGACAACTGCTCCAAGCATGAGTTGCAGTCTTTTGTTGATTGTTTTGCCGGGTATCATTAGATATGGATGGATGAGGAAGATGTAGAGAAAACGGCTTTCATCACGCCGTGAGGAATGTATTGTTACAAAATAATGCCGTTTGGGTTGAAGAATGCTGGCGCCACCTATATGAGAGCCATGACTATTTTCTTTCACGACATGATACATAAGGAGATTGAGGTATATGTGGACGACGTCATCATCAAATCCATGAGGGTCACTGATCATATGGAAGATCTGAGAAAGTTCTTCAACAGACTGAGGAGGTACAATCTGAAACTGAATCCCGCCAAGTGTGCATTCGGGGTTCCTGCTAGAAAATTACTGGGTTTCATCGTGAGTCGTCGAGCAATAGAATTGGACCCATCAAAGGTCAAAGCCATTCAAGAATTGCCACCGCCAAAGAACAAGAAGGATGTGATGAGTTTCCTGGGGAGACTCAACTATATCAGCCGACTCATAGCTCAGTCCACTATCATTTGTGAACCCATCTTTAAAATGTTGAAGAAAGACGCTGCTACTAAATGGACTGATGATTGTCAGAAAGCCTTTGACAGAATCAAGGAATACCTGTCAACGCTGCCAATCTTGGGTCCGCCCGAGCCATGAAGACCTCTATTGCTTTACCTTGCGGTATTGGATGAAGCATTTGATTGTGTTTAGGGACAACATGATGAAACAGGAAAAAAAGAGCAAGCTATCTACTATCTCAGTAAGAAGTTCACCCCGTACGAGGCCCGGTATTCTCTATTAGAGCGCACCTGTTGTGCTCTGACTTGGGTAGCTCAAAAATTGAGGCATTACTTCTGTGCATACACTACTTATCTCATATCAAGAATGGACTCGCTAAAGTATCTCTTCCAAAAGCCCATGCCCACCGGCAAACTCGCCAAGTGGCAAATCCTGCTAAGTGATTTTAACATTGTTTACATGAGTCAGAAAGCAATCAAAGGTCAAGCCATAGCAGATCACCTTGCCGAGAATCCTATTGGCAGAGAATACAAACCTCTGAAAATGTATTTTCCTGATGAAGAGGTATCCTTCGTAGGAGAAGATATTGTAGAATCTTATGATGGTTGGAGATTGTTTTTTGATGGAGCCGCAAATTTTAAAGGAGTTGGCATAGGAGCAGTCCTAGTATCAGAAATCGGCCAGCATTACCCGGTATCCACCAAGCTCAGGTTTCCTTGCACAAACAATATGGCCGAATATAAAGCTTGCATCCTGGGGCTCAAGATGGCCATTGACCTGAACATTCAAGAGTTGCTAGTGATCGGGGATTCAGACTTGCTCATACATCAAGTTCGAGAAGAGTGGGCAACTAAGAACTCTAAGATACTCCCCTATTTACATCACATACAGGAGTTGAGGAAGAGATTCATGAAGACAGAATTTTAGCACGTCCCCAGGGTCCAGAACGAGTTCGCTGATGCATTAGCTACTTTATCATCCATGATCCAGCATCCAGACACGAATTTCATTGATCCCATCCCAGTAAAGATTTATGATTAGCCAGCTTATTGTGCTCACGTTGAGGAAGTAGCAGACGGAAAACCATGGTTCCATTACATCAAAGAGTACTTGACAATAGGAAAATATCCAGAACTTGCCAATGCCACTCAGAAGCGCACACTTCGGAGGTTATCCAACAACTTCTTTCATAGCGGAGGAATACTGTACAGGAGGACTCCCGATTTGGGTTTACTAAGGTGTGTCAAAGCAAAAGAAGCATCCAGACTATTGGACGAAGTGCACGCAGGGGCCTGCGGGCCGCACATGAATGGTTTTGTCTTAGTAAAGAAGATACTCCGAGTAGGGTATTTTTGGATGACTATGGAAATAGACTGTATCCAATATGTTTGCAAGTGCCATCGCTGTCAGATACATGCAGACATGATAAAGGCGCCTCCAAATGAGCTTACTGCAACAAGCTCACCGTGGCCATTCGCCGCCTGGGGAATGGATGTTATTGGACCTATCGAGCCTGCCGCATCAAACGGGCACAGGTTTATCCTGATAGCAATTGATTATTTTACCAAATGGGTTGAAGCAGCGTCATACAGGGCAGTGACTAAGAAAGTTGTGGCAGATTTCGTCCGTGACCATATTGTTTGCCGATTCGGAATTCCGGAATCAATCATCACCGATAATGGTTCCAATCTCAACAGCGACTTGATGAAAGCAATGTGTGAGACATTCAAGACCATACACAAGAACTCTACAGCCTACAGGCCTTAGATGAATGGAGCTGTAGAGGTAGCCAACAAGAATATCAAAAATATACTAAGAAAGATGATCGAAAGTCACAAACAATGGCATGAGAAATTATCATTTGCCTTACTGGGATATCGCACCACAGTCTGCACATCGACCGGAGCAACTCCCTACATGCTGGTTTATGGTACAGAGGCTGTCATCCCCGCCGAGGTAGAAATTCCCTCCTTGAGGATCATACAAGAAGCAGAGTTGGATGATACAGAATGGGTAAAAGGTCGCTACGAGCAGTTAGCCCTCATAGATGGGAAAAGGATGAATGCAGTTTGCCACGGTCAGTTGTATCAGAACAAAATGTCCAGAGCCTTTAACAAAAGAGTTAAGCCAAGGAAGTTTACACCGGGGCAGCTTGTGTTGAAGAAAATATTCCCAAATCAAAATGAATCCAAGGGGAAATTTTCTCCCAACTGGAAAGGTCTGTATATGGTTCGCCGGGTTCTAACCGGAGGAGCCCTTATTCTTGCAGAGATGGACGGAGAAGTCTGGCCAAAGCCAATCAATTCAGATGCAGTGAAACGATACTATGTGTAACCACTATGATTTCTTTATGATGTAATTTTAACTACGCCTGACCTGATTTCCGTTTAAGAGGGGATACGTAGGCAGTCCTATGGGTTCGGTCACAATTTAATAAAAATTTCATTTCCCCCTGCTATTGGAACTGGGGCAGAATTTGGAGGAGGACCCTCGATTCCGAAGTTAGTTTTCAGCCATTCATCGCCAGGAATGCCACCTCAGTAAACTGGGGCAGAATTTTGAGGAGGACCCTCAAAATTCCGGAGCGAGAGAGGTTGCAATGTCTTGAACCACGTCGCAGTCGTTGGTTCATCTAAAAAAAGCTATTTTCGATTATATACTTACGTTATATTTACTAAATCATGCATAACTATTGCTTGAATTGCTGTTGTTTAGCGACACTACCCCAATGATACACAATGCCAGAAGCCAGGGGAAAACGAACTAACCTTTCCCCCTTACAAAACTCATAATTTTTCTTTGGATGCAGGCACTCGACTTGCAATATCGTCAGGTATATTTATGTACGCATACTTTCTCAAGAATGAAATTTCTCAGAATCATCACTTATTCGTAATCGCTATCCATACACAACCTCCCCAGCAGTCACGATATCGTAATCAACTATTAGCTAAGAGATCTCACCACTGTCTCCATCCTACATTTTCTTGCACTGCATAAGGCTACCTTTTTGCCTTTCGAGACTAAGTACTATCTCCATCCTGCATTGCATAAGGCTACCTTTTTGCCTTTCGAGACTAAGCACTGTCTCCATCTTGCATTTTCTTGCATTGCATAAGGCTACCTTTCTGCCTTTCGAGACTAAGCACTGTCTCCATCCTGCATTTTCTTGCATTGCATAAGGCTACCTTTCTACCTTTCAAGACTAAGCACTGTCTCCATTCTGCATTTTCTTGCATTGCATAAGGCTACCTTTCTGCCTTTCGAGACTAACCACTATCTCCATCCTGTATTTTCTTGCATTGCATAAGGCTACCTTTCTGCCTTTTGAGACTAAGCACTGTCTCCATCCTACATTTTCTTGCATTGCATAAGGCTGCCTTTCTACCTTTCGAGACTAAGCACGGTCTCCATCCTGCATTTTCTTGCATTGCATAAGGCTACCTTTCTGCCTTTCGAGACTAAGCACTATCTCCATCCTGCATTTTCTTGTATTGCATAAGGCTACCTTTCTGCCTTCCGAGGTTAAGCTCTACCTCCACCTGCATGGCTGAAATATTGCCACCTCTATTTGCATCGGCTGAAATACTGCCAGCTTCATCTAAATCTTGCATGGCTGAAACATCGCCAATTTTTGTTTAAATCTTTATTGGCTGAAATATCGCCATTTATAATTATCCTTCCTTATCGACTGAAATATCACCAACTTTATTTAATTCTCAGTATCGGCTGAAATATCACCATTTAGATTTTTACATCAACTGAAACATCACCGCTTTATTTAAATTTCCGACGGCTGAAATATCGCCATTTACATTTTTACATCAACTGAAACATCGCCGCTTTATTTAAATTTCTGTCGGCTGAAATATCACCATTTACATTTTCTGCATCAGCTGAAACATCGCCAGTTTTATTTAAATTTCCATTGGCTGAAATAGCGCCATTTAGATTTATCCTTCACATCGGCTGAAATACCGCCAAATCTTGCATTTCATGGGCTGAAATGCTGCCAAACCGTCCGAGGGCATCATTGTTCGGAGGCATTATCTTTATAGCCCGAGAACACCATGCCATGGCCCGAGGACCCCTGTTTTATATCCTACACATCATTATTCAAAGGCCTCATGGTTCGGAGGTACCATTATCATAGCCCGAGAACATCATTTCATAGCCTGTGGATCCTTCATTTTGCGCTTCATGGCCCAGGACGTCATGGTCTGAGGACGTCATCCTAACCGTCCGAAGACAACATTCATGGTCCAACGGGAACTTACATCACGTTTAAGTTTATGCACAATATACGCCCGTATTGCTCACTTGCAGGTACACTGGTTAGCAATGGCCGTCTCAACAGGAGTGATCCCGCTCCGGTTCGCGCAGCCGATCAGACTTCAAATACCTTTTGCCACCTAAACATCGTGTTCGTCTCTTTCGAATTCCGTCAATGGTTCCTGAACTATATACAACCTGATTCCTGTAAAACCAGGGATATGTAGGCAGCTTAGAAACCAGAGCTCGGTCAAATTCTTTTCAAATCGCCGCTTCCGGTCAAAATTGGCCATCATATCTTTACCCGACAACTCTTTCATCCTTCCCGGGTAAAGAGGGGCAGCTGTTGATACCCAATTTTTCCCTAGGTAATTTTATACCCAAAATACTTCTCAAAATAGCATATATGTGCATATATAAGCTCACCCAAGAGTTTTGGCATTTTTAATGATTTTTAAACCAATTTATTGCCTATTTTAATACAACAAAATCCAATAATTATTCCCAAAATTATTATTTTTGGTGAATAATTTATTTTATTCTCACATTTGCACCAAAATATAATTAAGGTAATTTTTTGCATATTTGACATTTTTAAAGCTAAATTGCATATAATTGCAATTATAGCCTATTTTGTGATTAATAGCATTTTTATAATTACAAAATTAGTTTCAGTATTTTTAAGTTAATATTTATGTAATATTTGTTTACTCAGTATTTTTAATTTATTTTTATAACCATTATTACCATTTATTATAAAATAAAAGTTGAAAAATTGGCTATTTAAAATCTAGCCTAAATTTCATTTCAATTTCAGCCCAAATTGGCATCCCAATTTAAACCCAATTACCAGACCCAATACCCATTTAACCGACCCAACCCATAACCCTTTTTAATCTTGGCCGTTGATTATTTAGATCAACGGCCACCGTCCCCCCTTTCCTTTTTGTAATTTCAAACGACCCCTTACCCTACCTCATTTCTCCTCAGACGCTGCCTCTAACTCCCTCTTCTCTCAATCTCTCTCGAGCTCTATCGAAACCCTAATCGCTCTCTGCCGCTTTCAACCCCAAACTCACCGAAATTCATGGCCGCTCAAGCCATAGACGACCTATAATCACCTCCTACTGCTCTCACGTGCCTGATGCCTGAAGGTTCGAGGCCAGACTTCGAGGGCCTTCACTCAGATCTTCGTCGATTCAAGGTTTCCAATCATCTACGACCTCGCTCCAGCGTGTCTTAGCCTCCTGAGCCTGATTCCGACCTTATCGATTCGGATCTGATCTTGTTTCTTCCAAGCCTTTCTCATTTCTAAGGTACCCAGAAACCCTAGCTTATTCAAGGTTCTTTTTCGTTTATCTATTTAGATCTGTGCTGTATTTAACATTTCAACTGTTCTCCCCAAATTTCCTTTTCAAAAATCTTTTGATTTCAAATTAGGGTTTCTGAGTCTGTTTGCTAATATTTTATTCGATTCATTTGCTTATCATCTCTAGGATTTGAAAACCTTAATTTTGGGATTTGTTTGAGAATCTGAAACTATTTGTTGTTTGTTTCATTTGTTTATCATCTTTTAAGTGTTGAAAACCCTAATTTCTTTGGAGTTTATGCGAGTTCCTGAAGTTGCTAGTGCATTGCATCTGTTGGAAATTGCCCGACTTGATTTGAAATTTCTTTGTTTCATCATCCCTTTTCTTTATGTGATTCCTTTGACTCTAAGTTCTTGCTACTTGTCAGACTTGACTATGTTTTCAGAAACGTTCTCACTTGACTTTTGCATGCTTCTGATCTTTTTCTCTATTACTAAGCCAATGAAATTTGACCTACGTGACTATTATGCTATGAATGCTTACTGTCTATTAATTCTGTGCTATTACTATGTGCTGTTTCCTCTTGCCATAGCTTGGTCTCACATGCCTATTACTTGTGCACTTCATTTATATACTAAGTCCCTTCTGTGTTTTCAAATACGTGACTGATTTTCAAAACTTTTCCTTGTGAAATTCTGATTTCCTTCGCCTGTTAAGGGTTAATTGATTTCTTTTCTTATTTTTGCCTTACTGAATCCTTTCTCAAAATAAGTACGTACTTGTACTTGGACTTAATCACTTGCTGTATTGTTTTACTACTCCTTTTATGGCAATAACAATTTGCCTCTTAAATTGATTTCTTTCCTTATTTTTAAATCTATCACTGCCCGTTAACAAGTGACCCCTTAATTAAGGGCAATTAATGGTGTAATTGAATATGATTAGTGATTGTTTCCATGTCTGTGGCTTATTACCTCACTCGTTTTCAAAAACTATAAATATATACTTCTTCCATTTCAAAAGGAGTGGGAACACACAAACAAGTCATTTACTTCTTACTCTCAAATTCACTTAGATTTTTAAGCATTCAAGTTCTCTGAACTCACAAGCATAAAGGTTCTTTTTGATTGTGGCTTGGCTTGAAAGTATCCTGCTTTTCTTTGCTTGGTTCTTCTGCAACTGGTATGTTACCTTTGTTTAATTTCTGCCACTCCCCTATGTGTTTATTTTTTCAGTCCATTCTTTGTTTGGCTTACTACTTCCATAATGTAAATTTTTAAGTTGGTTTGTTTCTTTGCTATGCTCCTACATGAGTCCCTATCCCCCAATCCCTTTTGTATGTTGAGTTATGGTTTAGAAACATGACTACACTTGACATTGTTATTCATGTATATGGACTGGACACCCTGAGTCCTAAACTCTTTCAATTCCCATTCCCTTTCCCCTTTATATGTATTCTGAGCTTGGGACCTTGGTCTGGCAGTGTCCTAATCATTGTCCAGACCATAGTCTAACCTTCAATAGGTCTGTTCTCTTATTTGTTGGCTGAACAGGCTTGGTCAGGGGTGTGGCAACCTACCTCATGGTTAGGTATGACCACCAACCTGCCTTGGCATCCCCTAACTCCCTCTCCATTGCACTTTCACTCATTCTTAGAACTTAGGTTCTGCCCCCTCTTGTGAGCCTTGCCTTGGGACCCATGAGCTCCCTCTGAACTTGGACACTTGAGGGCTAGCTCTTCCACACTGCACTTTAATTCAGTTTCTAATTAATATCTTGGGTGTAAGCACTAACTAGGGTTCCTGAAGCTCCTCGGATCTCTGAAACATCCTAGATAGGAGAAGGCTTTGGAAATCTTGATCTCGGAAGTGGTTCAATCTCATATTATTAGACACTAAGTCTAAATTAGGCTACTCGGATGTAGCTGATAGCTTCTGATGTACTTTTAATTTCAGTCTTGTTCTACTGGTCTGTAATGATTTGTATAAACTCATGGGGATTTAATGAAAAAGGGGAGGGGGTTTACTTTTATGCACAAAGGGTAGAAAACATGCCTATAGGATTTTATTTCTAATTTGTGCAGTTTCACACGTAGAAAGTATGCTTATAGGATTTAACTTCTGAATTCTGCAACCATGCATATAGATACCATGCCTATAGGTGTTTGCATCTCTACATATAATAACGTCATTAGGCAAACAGTTAGGTTTAATAATAAAATAGCATATATAGATATCATTGTTTATAAGGCTTCTATTAGTGTTTGAAAAGGTATCAAGAAGCAATAGCATATAGAAAGCATGCCTATAGAGTTTTCAAACTAGAGCTGTCTCACTTGTTTAAAACAGTATCGATTTTACTAAAACAAACAACTTCCTACACCCTTTTTGAACTCTTAAAACTTTTTCTTATAATCAAATCAGTGTATTCTTTCTGAAACTTACTCTCTCGTTGACTCTGGTAAACTTTTTTTTCAAATCTGCCTAAAGTCATTTCTTTATATTTATCTGACAAATCTCTTCTAATCAGGCTACAACTCAGTTCTTTGTTAAAAATTGGCAACTCCTTTTCCTAACCAGTCTGCCTCCTGAAACTCGTTTTAGTTGTTAAACCACTTTTGTAACAAACCAGTACCCTTTTCTGAAACCTATTTTTACTATGTAACTTTTCTTTAAAATCAGCTTGTGTTTTTAAAAAATCAGTAGTTCTATCCAACACATAGACAAAGGGTTAACTAATCAACTGGATCAGTCTTAGACAACTGCATTTGAATGAGCCTAATGCAGACTTCCTGTCTAAAAATATGTATTGAACCAGTCTGCTTATCGCTTTAATTTAATTTAAGACTAAACCAGTACATGCAAGACATGCTAAACTCTATGGCTTTATCTGATTTAGGAGGCTTATTTGAGCCCTACTTGCTTATTTGCTTCCCCCTTTACTTGCATTATATGTTTTGATTGACGCCTTAGTATTTTATCCTTTGAAAACTCTCAAAAGGCCCGAAACCCCTCTCCCTTTAGGACTAGTAGTCCAAATGACTCTGGGACTGATTGGATTGGGACGGGTACTAGCATGCAATAAGTAACGAGACATTCCGCGCTTTAATACCTTAATGGGGTGGGAAGGGTAGATATGAATATGATGACCACGCGATAACACCACGTGTATAAACGATTACCGGGTGTTGTGTGGGGTGATCCATATTATTTATAAATAAAGGACCCTTCTCCCTTTACCTGTTTATTTTTATTTCGAAAACTGTTTTTCTCAAATTTTAGCTTCTTTAACTGCTTTTTAACTTCAATTACCTCCAGTAATTATGTGAAATTTTTCCTCTCTTCACTCGTTTATTCTAAATTTTAAAACTACTTTTTTCTTAAATTTCAGCTTCTTTAACTTCGTTTTAATTTCAAATTATTTGCAACTATTATATGAAAACCCCCTCGTATTTGTAATTTTTGCTTGTTGTTTGCACTTAAAGTCACAATTGTAACATGGCCGGGAACCACACTAGTGGATCTTGAGGGGTGTCTAACACCTTCCCCTCAAGATAATTTCTAGCCCTTACCCGAACTTTAGTTTTCCAACTAAAATAATTCTTAGTTTCCTAATGTACTTTATTAGGTGGCGACTCTTCAAACTTAAAACAAAAAACCCAATTCTCGCAAGGGAATAGAGTTGTCCTCCCGAATATCGTATACTCGATTCCGAACCCGGTTCTGGAAAAAAAGGGGGCGTCGACAGGATGCATGTTGCACCAGTTGTCGTTACGTATTCATTTCTGTTGAGGTCCATTACTGTAATCTTGAAACACCTTCAAGGATTGGTTATAACTTAATACTAGTAGAACAACTGGGTTCCGAATTTAGTAATGCCAGTTATTGCGTTATTACATTATGTATTTCCTTTCTGTTCAGTATAAACTGTTGCAGGTTGTATATGTTGTATGCCCCCCCGCAGCCTCGTCACTACTTCGTCGAGGTTAGGCTCGGCACTTACCAGTACATGGAGTCGGTTGTACTGATACTCCACTCTGCACTTTCTGTGCAGATTTCGAAGCTAGTGGCTGATCGAGAGGTTGGTTGCTATCAATGTGCTCAGGAGATCCAAGGTAGTCCTGCAGCCATCCGCAGGCCCGTCGTTCCCTTCTATCTTTACTGCATTCTGTTTTACTTTTCTCTGAGACAGTTGTATATTTTTCTTTCAAACCAATATGCATAGTAATCGTAGACTGTTCGTGAGTTGTAACACCAGTTTCTTGGTGGAATTTATTTTGATTTTCGCTATTAGCAAAAAGATAATCTTTTAAAATGTGTTCTTCCGCATTTATTTCCGTTAATGTACTTTTGTTAAGTTTTAATTATCAAAAGATAAAGGAAAAAGGTGAAATATTCTGTAGCGTTGGCTTGCCTAGAGAGTACAATGTTAGCCCCCACCACGGTTCCGATGGTGGAAAATTCGGATCGTGACAGGGATTAGGAAAAACTATTTTTCTCAATTTACAAAGAATTGTCCTTCTAGTGTGCTAGTTATGACTTATGAGCAAGAAAATTGCGTTCAGAATTACTTGGGATATGATTTCAAAATTCTCCTTCCGTGTTGAAATCGTTAAAATGAAAGATTGCGTTGAGAATTACTTGTAGAGCCATGAGTAGACCAATATCAAGAGGAACTCCTATATATGACACCCCTTAATTGTAAATAAAGCTACCATTTTCACTTCTTCTCTAACTTCCCCCTATCCTATCCATGGCTTTCATGATCCTTTTTAAGGTAGCCATCACCATTTTAACTATTACTTTTAACAGAGCTTCTGCGTCTGATCCAGATCCACTCCAGGATGTTTGTGTCGCTGATTACAACTCATGTTAGTATTTTTTTTTCAATAACCAATTTCTTATCATCCCATTTTCTCCATGGTTTAATTATAACAAACAATTATGTTTTTCATTGATAGAGAATTAATGTATGTCTCTTTTCTCAATGTCCTTAACTGTTGTTTCTACCAATTATATACAACTTCCTCATCTATCAAAATTATTTTCTTACGTAAACATGAAAATTAATATAAGCAAAAAGTCTAGCTAGTTTAAAACATCTTTGGAGCAATTTAACATGCAAATGACACACACACACACACACAATAAGCTTTGTAAAATCTTTTTACACAACTAATTTAAATTAACTTGTTGTGGTAGCTTGGTATAATTAACCAACTCTATTTTCTAGGTTTACAGGTTACTAATGACACTATGCAAGGACGGTTATAATGTATATTTTTTGCCGCTTTCGAAAAATAATAGCCGGTGAATTATTTTTTTATGTGTTTTATATACATATAAAATACAAATTTTATACGATTTTTGGCTAACAAATGCAATTAGTTTCGGCTGATGGTTCGATTTTGTATTTGCTTTTACTTTTTAGGTAATTTGATAGCGTAATAATATTATTTAAGTCACATGGTACTACATAACTTAATTTTTTTTATTTATCATAATGACAACTCATATTTGATTATAACCTTTTTGATACGTGAAACAGCTGTAACGGTGAATGGATATGCATGCAAAAGGAACTATACATACATACCAGATGATTTTGCGTCAATGGCAATTTCACAACCAGGAGAACCCAATATATTTGGCACAAAAGTCGCTGTAGCCAACGTTGACAACATGCCTGGCTTTAACACACTAGGAATGTCATGGTCTCGAGTAGACTTCGATCCTGATGGTTTAAACCCTCCACATACTCACCCACGAGCCACAGAAATAATTTTCGTACTTAAAGGTCAATTAAGGGCTGGATTCATCACTACGAACAATGTTTTTGTTAACAAGTTGATCACAAAGGGTGAAGTCTTTGTTTTCCCAAGAGCTCTCATTCATTTCCAGTTTAACGTTGGCAAAGGCAAGGCAAGTATACTTGTGGCATTCAATAGCCAGAAACCTGGTGTTCAGCCTGTAGTTTCCATGTTTGCAACTAAACCTAATATTCCAGATGATGTTATGGCTAAGGCATTCCAAACTAGTGTTGAGGAAGTTCAGAAGATAAAGGAAAGACTTGTACCTACGAATGTGACTATGGAATATAGTCATGCAATTATGTAGTCACTTTATTGTAAGCATAATAAATAAATATGGTGGATAAGAATTATTTATGTATATGTACTATAGCATATCTCTTTTTTTTTTGGTTTGCCATCCGATGTACAGTGTCCGGTACCCATATTGGGGCTCGACTAAATATGGATTCGCGTCGGAAAGCCCACCATTGGGGGTAAAGCGCTCCCTAACAAAGGTGACTAATACCCAGAGACTCGAACTCGAGACCTCTGATTAAGAATGAAGGTGTATTTACCACTCCAACACAACCCTTATTGGTATAACGTCTCGCTTTATCTCTACTACAATGGCACAAGTCCTATATATATAAATGATTGTTTATTTCTGTTTAATTTTGATTTCTAGAACGTATATCTGGTGTCTTTTAAACATGAAACTAAAACCTTGTAATGCGTAACATCCCCTTTTATCTTTTTGTGTTAATAGAATCTTTGTATCAGTACAATTCAAGTTTAAGCTTAAAAAAAATGTTGTGTAGATTTTTTTGCCATACTTCTAAACATGAGTTTCACAAGTTCCGCACAAATGTCATTTATAATGCATGAATTGTTTTATGCAGCGATTAAAAAAAAAGTCTGTTATACACAAATTAAATTCTCCAAAATGAAATCTATGTAGTATTATTTTATGGATTATTTAAGTGCAGAGATTATTGCTTCTAATTAAGCCGACCAGCCAGACACTAAATTATTTCATAGGGAAATTTTATAATGAGATTGATTATCCCTATACCATCACCAAACGATCCTAATGGATTAAATCGGTCAAAAACTCTACGCATGGTGAAACTAATATTCATAAAGAAGAAACAAGAAAAGTAAGGAACGTAGAAGCAATTGAATTGGAGTCACTTCAGGACTGTGGAGAAAAAGAATTTCAAATCAAACAAAAAAAGAGAACATACACAAAAGGAAATGGACGTACAGTGTAAAATTCCAATTAGTGTATATTTGTTGGGGATATTGATCCTAGTCCACGTTAGCTAGATTGGTTATACTAGTTTTTGTATTGGCCACGTCCATATAAGTTGTAATTTTTTTTTTTGGGAAATTACCAGCTATGTCAATTTATAAGTAGCTCATTACAAAAATTGGTCAACTGATAAAATATTATTAATATTAGCCAAATTAGCCAATAGCTATTTGTAGCAAAAAAAAAAAAAAATTAAATTTTTGCTGTGTTTGAGTGGGTGTTATTAAGAATAGATGGGGCACAACTTAAGGAGCTTGAATCTCAGTTTTGGGATGATTTGGTGAAGTTTTGAGGTGGTTTGAATTGAAAATTCGAAGTAAAAGCTGAACATGAAAAAAAAAATGTGTATCACACCGTGTATCATTTGTGTATCACATATCTATCATGTTTGTATCAATTGTGTATCACATGTATATCCATGTATATATGTGTGTGAGATACATGCGTGATACATGTTTGCTACATGTGTCACAGAAGACTTTTTTGAACTCGATTTAATTACTATTTTGATACAAAACCAGTCCAAATCACCTCAATCTTCCTTAAATTTTGTATATTGACTTATCTACATATTTTCAATGAATTTCAATTATACCCATTGAAAAAGTTCCTTTTTGTTTAGATTTTTGAAATATTGTATATATTTTTGTATTTCATCACCTTATTTGCTACCCCGTCCATGAAATTTCCTTTCCATCTTATATCTAATGTTGCTAATCACGCTTAAAATATGGAAGGTGATTTTTACATGTGATTTTTTGAGAGAAAGGACCCTATTATTTGGTTTTTTAATTTTTATTGGCTAGTTTTGGTAAGTCTATGACTAATGGCTAGAGGTTGGTGATGTTCTACATGTCAATACCACACAAGAGGGGGGGGGTTAATTTGTGTGGTACCCAATTTTTGCTTAAAATGCTNACTAGAAGAACCTGGTTCTTCTAGCTGTACTTACTATTACTGTTTGCGGAATTAAGAGTGCATAAAATAAAGAACACAGAGATTTTACGTGGAAAACACCTGGCTCAAAAGGTGAAAAAAACCACGACCTACTACTCAGTAGGATTTTTCCAAACTTTTACTCAAATCACTAAGCCAAAATAGCATTTACAAAACTCTTGTAAACCTAAGAATTAAACCCTAATCTTAGTGTGGCAACCAGCCTCTAACTGCTGCGACACTTTCAAGTTAGCCTGTAACTTGAATACTCAAAGTACCTATTACAATTGCTTCTACAAAAGCTGAAAGGTACAATATGAAACACCTACTACAATTGAACTAGGATAAGAACAAATACAATAGAATTGGTTCTTCAATCTCGTTCATGTAGCTTCAGGAATGCACACTTGAATCACATATAAATTGCTTGCAAAATTGCCTATCTCTTTTGCTCTCAATTTAGTTTAACTTCTGCGTATGTGCAATACCTGTAAAAGAGAACAATCATAGTTACTTAAAGAGTTAGTAATCGGAGTTTGATTAAGACTCAATTGGTGACCCTTCATCGAATTCGAATCCTAGAACGATACAAACTCCAACCCTTATTCTTGATCCGGATTTAGTTCTCTTCATATAAGGAGACTTCATCTCCTTATCCTTTCTGCAACCTTTTCGATCAGTTTAGAAGATATTGTTGCTAATCCTTGAGACTTATCTTCTTCACGTGCATCTCACACGTATATATAGATAACCACTGTGTCTCTCATGATGGACCAGGTCCATGACTGAGTTCATTTTGTCAATCTTAAAAACTTCATCTGAACTTGGGCCAACAATTGGTAAGTTGAGATTTATTTGGGACATTTGTATAAGTTTTCCTTTTTTTTATTCAGTTTTATAGAGTGGGCCGGGTCCCATATAGGTAGACCCAAGAGGTCTGATACAAAAAATTGTAATATTTTTCCATTTTACAGATGAAAGAAGGTTCCTTTTCTCTCTCTCTCGACCACAGTAAACCCTAACACAATTTTCATCGATTTCATCTCATTTCCGCTGTTAATATGGTATCAGATCCCGGAATCTCGTTGATCCAGTTGTCCTATATTGTCAGGTGTTACCCTAGAAGAGTATCACTAGAATTTTCGCTTGATCGGAGAATTTTCTTCATCTCGTCAGTTTTTCATTTTTTTGAGAGATTGTTCGAGCTTTGTTGTTTGCTTTTTGGTTTGTCTGTCTCTGGCTGGTATCTGAGGTTCTAATTTTCGGTTGCAACAATGTATCTCAACATTCAACCGTGCCTAATGTTGAAGTTGTGGTTCTTCTAGATTTTCGGAGCATAGCTGGGTAAAACTCTTTTCATTTCAAGGCTGTATCCTTACAGTTGCGAAGAATTGTGGTATATTCCTTCCTTTTGTTTAATATTTTCATCTCAGTTTGCATGCCTTAGGGTTTATCAAATATTTTTAGAAATCGACATTTTGTGTGTTTGAGTCTGCTCATTTCTGAGAGATTTTTACTGATGGCTATTTCATTGGGTACTTCTTCCTCTTCTTCTGTGGATAATTCTGAACATGTCCCTACTAGTCGTCTTTCTTTTAATCTTGATGATTATATGCACCCATTCCACCCTCTATATGTGCATCCTTCTGACCTTCTAGGCTCTTCTTTGGTCACTGAGCCCTTTGTGGCTCTTGTTATGAGAGTTGGTGAAGGTCTATTTTAGTGGCTTTATCCGTTAGGAACAAGCTGGAATTTATTTATGGAACCTCTGAGAGACCTCCAGAAGGGTCTCCTTTTCTTCGCTAATGGCAGAGATTCAATGATTTGGTTGTTGCGTGGCTGGCCAACTCTGTGACCAAGGAAATTCATTCTGAGTTTGCAAAGGACATTTGGAAGGAATTTGAGACCAGATATGGCAAATCTGATGAAGGGTATTTGAGTTAAAAAAGGAGGTGGCTCGTATTACTCAGGGTGACCTTGATATTCCTTCCTACTTCAACAAACTCAAACCGCTTTGGGATGACTTAGCCTCTCTCTGCTAGTTTTGATGATAAGTGCACCTTTGAAGGCAGTCTTAAGTCTGAGGAAAACCAAAGGTCTATCAGTTCCTCATGGGGCTTAAGCATACTTATGTTCAAGTCACAAGTAACATTTTAATGATAAAGCCCCTGCCTTCCATTGACACAGTCTACAATCACTACAACAAAAGTAATTTTTAGCTACGAAATTATTAGCCATGACATAAAATTCGTCACCAATTATTAATATTTTGTACCAAAAATTATATTTCGTCTTTAAATACACGAGCCACATATTTTTAGTGACAAACACAAAATTTTGTAGCAAAGTTTCGTCCACTAATATTTCCTGCCAAAAATTAAATTGGCGCCAATTATTCAGTAATATTAGCCACGAATATGAATTTATTAGCGACGCATTATTTTGTCACTAATATGAACCCATTTAGTGACAAAGCATTATTTTTCTTAAAATTAATTAAATTTTGGACACTGTGACGACCCAAAAGGTCATCACCGGATTTTTCTCTTTTTCCGCGCTTCCGAAGCCTTGAAAACCTCACTTTTAATTGTCTCGATTTGCGTGCGCAGTCCGGGCACGTAGCCGGAAAGATTATATGTTAAATTCTGTGAAAAATTTCAAAACATGGCACGAAATGTTCCTTCGTGCATTAATAATTAAAATATGGCACAGAATGTTCCTTCGTGCATTAATAATCAAAACATGGCACGGAATGTTCCTATAGTGGTTTAGAATACAAGGTCAATAAATAAGGAATGTAACGGTACAACTACAAAGCCAACGAGAGTAATAATCAAAATATGGCACGGAATGTTCCTTCGTGCATTAATAATCAAAACATGGCACGGAATGTTCCTTCGTGCATTAATAATCAAAACATGGCACGGAATGTTCCTTCGTGCATTAATAATCAAAACATGGCACGGAATGTTCCTTCGTGCATTAATAATCAAAACATGGCACGGAATGTTCCTTCGTGCATTAATAATCAAAACATGGCACGGAATGTTCCTTCGTGCATTAATAATCAAAACATGGCACGGAATGTTCCTTCGTGCATTAATAATCAAAACATGGCACGGAATGTTCCTTCGTGCATTAATAATCAAAACATGGCACGGAATGTTCCTTCGTGCATTAATAATCAAAACATGGCACGGAATGTTCCTTCGTGCAGTAATAATCAAAACATGGCACGGAATGTTCCTTCGTGCATTAATAATCAAAACATGGCACGGAATGTTCCTTCGTGCATTAACATATTCTCAACACAAATCGTGTACGGCATCAACCTTCGTGCTTTATCACTCTTCCTCACCCAAGCAACAATCACAACCAATGGGGCGAGGGGATAGACGAACAGTAATAGAAGTCCCCGGCAGGGGAAAAACACAAGTAAACAGCTAAATCCCGGCAAGGGAACAACAACAATAACTTTCACATCCCAGCAAGGGAGATAATCACTATACGAATACAGCCCGGCAAGGGAACAATCGCATTTCTTTCTCTTTCTTTCATTTCTTACTCAACAACTACTTTAGCATTCGAGCCAATGCTCCAAAGAGTACCCAAGTCATAATTCTTTCTCATACTCTTCACATTATATAGAAATCTTCAATTACACAAGGAAGAGTCATAACAAAAGTAAAATACACACAACTAAGGACTCACGGTCATGCTAGACACCAGTGCATAGATACTCGTCACCATGCCTATACACCATACTCAACAATTAGCAGTTAGCAAACAATACTCTAATCCTATTCCCTCAAGCCAAAGTTAGATCAAACACTTACCTCAAATGCTCCAAACTCAACTCAAGCCTCTAGTATAGCTTTACCCTTCGAATTCACCACAAAACCACTGGAATCTAGCCACAAATTACTTGAATGTATCAACAAATGCTAAATGAACCAATTTGAATGCATGAAAATGAATTTCCCAAAGGTTTACTCAAAAATTCCCAAAACTCCCCCAGGCCCACGTGGTCAAAACCCGAGGTTCGAACAAAAACCCGGTTACCCATTCCCCCACGAGTTCATATCTATGATTTATTTTGAAATCTGACCTCAAATTGAGGTCCAAATCCCCAATTTTAAGAAAACCTAGGTTCTACCCAAAATTCCCATTTTCACCCATAAAAACCTTGATTTTAAGATGAAAACATGATAAATGATGTTAAAGATTGAAGAAATTAAATGAAAATCAACTTACAAGTGAATTGGAGAAGGAAGAATCCTTGAAAAATCGTCAATGTGTGTTTGGGTTTGAGAAATATGAAAAATGGGGCTTAAAATCGTCAAAGTATGAAAAATGCAGGTTGCAGATGTGGGAAATGCGAACCTAGGTTCGCAATTGCGAACCCAACAAGCTTGGGAAATGCGAGGTTCTAGTTTGCATTTGCGAACTCAGGATAAAAGGGCGGGTTTCGCATTTGCGAACACTGGGAAATAAAGGGGACTTCGCATTTGCGAAGGAAATCTCGCAATTGCGAGACTGGGCAGTCCTGGGTAGGCCTGGGAATTCTTCGCATTTGCGATGGGCCGTTCGCATTTGCGAACTAGGCTTTGCAATTGCGAAGCCTGCAGATCTGAAGCACCTGAAGCAAAAATCTGCAGTTCCTAAGTTTAAAATGCAACTCGACACCTATCCAAAACTCACACGAGCCCTCGGGGCTCCAAACCAAACATACACACAACCTCAAGAACATCCTACGGACTTACTCGTGCGATCAAATCGCCAAAATAACATCATATACATAGAATCAAGCCTCAAATCACAAGATTTCTTCCAACTTTTTCATCAAACACAAATTTGTTATTTTTAAGTCCGAAACATGTCAAATGACGTCCGTTTTCAACCAAACTTTACAGGTAGTGCTTAAATCATATTTAAGACTTGTTTCGGGCATCAAAACCAAAATACGAGCCCGATACCATAGTCTTTTAATCAATTTTCATTTCCATTTTTCCTTAATATTTCAAGAAAAACAATTTCACAGAAATTTTCTTTTTTTCGGGTTCTAGACCTCGGATTTCGACTCCGGACACATGCCCGAGTCCCATATTTTTCTACGGACCCTCCGGGACCGTTAGATCACGGGTCCGGGTCCGGGTTCATTTACCAAAAATGTTGATCGTAGTAAACTTTAATCATTTTAAAGCCACGTTTTAAAATTTTTCACAGAATTTAACATATAATATTTTCGGCTACGCGCCCAGACTGCGCACGTAAATCGAAGCAACTAAAAATGTGATTTTCAAGGCTTCGAAAGCGCAAAAAAGAGAAAAATCCGGTGATGAACCTTTGGGTCGTCACAGACACAAAAAAAATTCGTTACAAAATATAGGTTTTTCCAATAGTGACAATTAGAATTTGTAGTTAAACAAGGCAACATTTAGCCACAGAATTTTATATTTATTTGTGACCTTAACTTTTGTCATTAGTAGCGTAAATAATTAGTGACAATTATTTAGTTGTCTCTATTGAACCTACTATTTAATCACAGTTTTTTCAAAATATACTATTTTTAATTTGCTACGGCAAAAATTTTGTGGTTGAAATGTGATATCAAGCAAGACACGAATCATCATTAAAGGTTAAAAAGCATAAAGTTTATACTAGAGAACAAAATGATTGCTTCTTGAAAGGTTATTTCTCTGCAATTGTTTTACTTTATTTTAAAACAATTCGATTCCTTCTTGTCAACTTTCGGTTTTCATTTTGTTCAAAATTGTACGAAAAAAATAGCGGCAAGTTTCCCTCCTTTTCTTTTTTATGTTCCCAATTCCCTCTTTTTAATAAGAACTGCCGCCTCCCCATTTCTCAATTCTCCCTCTTTTCTCTCCCAACACTTTGTGATATTCATCTCCCTATCAAATTATTTCACCACTTAGATATGCTATTTATCTACCTCTATTACTTTATCATTTCTTTCTCTTTCACACACAAATTCTTTGTATTCTGTAATGTTTAATTTACTCCAGATGATATATTATGCTCGTGGGTTCTTATTGATTTAATTCTATTGTAGAGGTATGAAGAAATTTGTCTATTGTTCATTAATTTTTGAGAGATTAGTTACTCTTAATTTCATATCTCTTTGTCTTAATTCTTATGGTTATTTGCAGTCAAAGAAGAATTAAATATTTACTGTCAGAATTAAATATTTACTGTCTAACTTTGACTAAGTTTCTACCGGCCAGTACTAATTTATCATTCTATTATTTTCTTCACAAATTAAAATATGATATGAATAATGTCTAAAAATATGTTTTTTTGCTAAATTATGTTATCAAATGTACTAATTTTTTTTCTTCCATAGGTACATTTTTGGCCCAAGTAAATGTTAGTTTTGAAGACTGACAAAGGAACTCATGATAAACCAGGTCCATCCAGTGGTCCATCCTTTAGGTGCACAAAAACGGGCAGATTCAAGCATGCGGGTTTCACGTGAAGGAGATAAGCTTAACTTGGTATATTTAATATCTCCTGATCGAAAAGGTTGCATAATTGATAAGGAGAAGGACTCCTTACTCAAAGAGAACACTATCCAAGATAGGGAAGGAGTTAGAAGTTGAAATCAACTAGAACTCTTCCACCAAGGAAGAGTTGCATCAGAACCCTAGTTATTTCTTCATCTACTAACTCTATAAATTGCAGGATATTTTCGCATTAAATTGTTGCACAAAAACGCAGAAGTTAAACGTGAATTGGGAGCAAAATAGCAAGGCTTTTTGTAAGCAGTTCATGTGTGATTCAAGTGTGCAAACCAGTAGCTACATGAACAAGATTGAAGAACAGCTCCATAAAGAATTTTATGTGTCTTTCTTTATTTCTAGTTCAATTGTAGTAGGTATTTTATATTGTACCTTTCAGCTTTATCTAGAAGCAATTGTAATAGGTAATTTGAGTATTCAAGTTAGAGTTAACTTGAAGTTGTCGCAGCAGTTAGAGGCTG
>MU779916.1:50876-83605 GCA_026770625.1 Nicotiana glauca | reverse complement strand
TATATATATATATATGTGTGTGTGTGTGTGTGTGTGTGTGTGTGTGTTATTTTGAAAATATATAGGGAAAAATTGGGTATCAACAGCTGCCCCTCTTTACCCGGGAAGGATAAAAGAGTTGTCGGGTAAAAACATGATGGCCAATTTTGACCGAGTGAAATGGTTTAAAGAGGTTGACCGTGCTTTGGTTCCTGAGCTGCCTACATATCCCTGATCTTATAGGAATCAGGCCACATGTAGTTCAGGATCAGACGACGGAATATGCCGATGGAGATCTTTCAAAAACATACGCGATATTCAGGTTTTGGGCTGGATGGTTAAGGTCTAGTAGGGCTACGGGAACTGGAGCAGGATCGCTCCTGCTGAGACGAGCGTTGCTAGCTGGTTTACCTGCAAATGAGCAATACCAACATATATTGCGCATAAATTTAAACGCGATGCAAGTTCCCGTTGGACCATGAATGCTGTCTTTGGACGGTTACGATGACGTCCTCGGACCATGACGTCCTAGACCATGAAGCATATAATAAGGGATTCGCAGGCTATGAAATGATGCTCTCGGGCTGTAAGAATGATGCCTCCGAACTATGATGCCTTTGAATAATGATATGCAAAAGACAAAGTGGGTTCCTCACGCCATGGCGTGGCATTCTCGGGCTATGAAAATGGTGCCTCTGAACAATGATGCCTTCGGACAATTTGGCAATCTTTCAGCCCATGACGTGCAAAAGGAGGCAATCTTTTAGCCCATGCAAGACATAGATGAAGGTGGCATTCTTTCAGCCGATGCAAATATAGATAAAGTGGCGATATTTCGGCCATGCAGGATGTAAATAAGGGTGGCGATATTTCAGTCGATGCAAGGCATAACAAAAGTGGCGATCTTTCAGCTGTGCAAGATGTAAACAAAAGTGGCGATCTTTCAGCCGTGCAAGACATAAATAATGTGGTGATATTTCAGCCGATGCAAGACATAAATAAAGGTAGCCATACAAGATGTAGATGAAGATGGCAATCTTTCAGCCGATGCAAATGGAGACAGAGCTTAGTCTCGGAAGATAGAATGATAGCCTTATGCAATGCAAGAATGCAGATGGAGATAATGCCTAGTCTCGGAAGGCAGAATGATAGCCTTATGCAATGCAAAAAATACAGGTGGAGGTAGAGATTAACCTCGGAAGGCAGAATGGTAGCCTTATGCAATGCAAGAAATGCATATGGAGTTAGAGCTTAACCTTGGAAGGCAGAATGGTAGCCTTATGCAAGAGATAAAAGCGAATAGTAATAAAAAATTCTTAGCTGATAGCTGGTCGCTGATTATGATATTGCGGCTGTTGGGGATATCGTGTGCGGATAGCAAATGCGAATAGGTGTGACAATTCTGAGAGTCGTATTCCTGAATAGTATGAGTGTATAATATACAATTTTGGGACTTGGGTGCTTGCATCCAAAGAAATATCATGAGTTTTGTAAAGGGACAGGTTAGTTCATGTTCCCGCTGACTTTGCTTGACTTGCTCGGCTCTGATCTGATGACACAACATGTGTCATAGGGGTAGCATTACTGAATAGAGAGATTTCGATAATAAAACATGCATGAGTTTGTTAAAGATATGACGTAAGTATATAAGAAATAGTTTTTAGATAAACTGACGATTGTTACGTGGTTCAGGACGTTGCAACCTTTCTTGCTTCGAAATTTTGAGGGTCCTCCTCAAAATTCTGCCCCAGTTTATCGGGTTGCTGTTTCTGGCAATTGCTTGCGATGATCGGCTGAAGTTACTTCAGAATTTTGAGGGTCCTCCTCAAAATTCTGCCCCAGTTTCCAATTGCGGGGAAATGAAAATTTTATTGAATTGTGACCGAACCCATAAGGCTGCCTATGTATCCCCTCTTAAATGGGAATTAGGTCAGACGTAGTTTGAATTACATTATAAAGGAAATCATACATGGTTACACATAGTATTGCTTCACTGCATCTGAATTGATCAGCTTCGGCCAAACTTCTCCGGCCATTTCTGCAAGTGTGAGGGCTCCTCCTGTTAGAACCAGGTGAACCATGTATGGACCCTAGTTGTTGGGAGAGAACTTACCTTTGGCCTCATCCTAATGCGGGAAAATCTTCTTTAACACCAGTTGCCCCGGTGTAAACTGTCTCGGCTTGACTCTTTTGTTGAAGGCTCTGGAAATTCTTTTTTGATAAAGCTGACCGTGGCAAACTGCATTCATTCTTTTTCCATCTATAAGAGCTAACTGCTCGTAGCAACTCTTTACCTATTCTGTATCGTCGAGTTCTGCTTCTTGTATGATCCTTAAGGAAGGAATTTCTACCTCGGTGGGAATGACTGCCTTTGTACCATAAACCAACATATAGGGAGTTGCCCTGGTTGATGTGTGGACCTTGATGTGGTACCCCAATAAAGAAAATGATAACTTCTCATGCCACTGCTTATGCTTCTCTATCATTTTCCTCAGTATCTTCTTGATATTCTTATTTGCGGCCTCTACGGCTCCGTTCATCTAAGGTCTGTAGGCTATAGAATTATTGTGTTTGTTCTTGAGGGTTTCACACATGGATTTCATCAAGTCACTATTGAGGTTGGAACCGTTATCAGTAATGATTTATTCTGGAATCCCGAACCGACAAACGATATGGTCTCGGACAAAGTCTGCCACGACTTTCTTAGTCATTGCCCTGTATGATGCTGCTTCAACCCATTTGGTGAAATAATCAATCGCCACTAGGATGAACCTATGCCCATTTGATGTGGCAGGTTCAATTGGTCCAATAACATCCATTCCCCACGCGGCGAACGACCATAGTGAGCTTGTTGCATTAAGCTCGTTTTGGGGCACCTTTATCATATTTGGATGTATCTGACAGTGGTGGCACTTTCGGACGTACTGAATGTAGTCCGTTTCCATAGTCATCCAAAAATAACCCACTCGGAGTATCTTTTTGGCTAAGACAAAGCCATTCATATGTGGGCCGCAGGTCCCCGCATGAATTTCCTCTAATAACCTGGATGCTTCTTTTGCGTCGACACACCTTAGTAATCCCAAATCGGGGGTCCTATTATACAGGATTCCTCTGCTGTGAAAGAAATTGTTGGATAACCTCCGAAGTGTGCGCTTCTGAGTAGCATTTGCAAGTTCTGGGCATTCTCCTTTTGCCAAATATTCCTTGATATTATGAAACCAAGGCTTTCCATCTGCTTCTTCTTCGACATGAGCACAGTAAGATGGCTGATTGTATATTTTCACGGGAATAGGGTCACTGAAATTCTTATCTGGATGTTGTATCATAGAGGCCAACGTAGCCAATGCATCGACGAACTCATTCTGGACCCTGGGGACATGTTGGAATTCTGTCTTTGTGAATCTCTCCTCAACTCCTTTACATGATGCAGATAAGGGAGTATCTCAGAGTTCTTGGTTGCCCATTCTTCTCGGACATGATGTATAAGTAGGTCTGAATCTCCGATCACTAGCAATTCCTGAATGTTCATGTCAATGGCCAGCTTGAGTCCCAAGATTCAGGCTTCGTACTCGGACATATTGTTGGTGCATGGGAACCTGAGTTTGGCCGACACCAGATAATGCTGACCGGTTTCCGACACTAGGACCGCTCCTGTGCCAATCCTTTGAAGTTTGATGCTCCATCGAAAAACATCCTCCAAACGTCATAGGATTCTGCAATATCTTCTCCTATGAAGGATACCTGTTCGTCAGGAAAATATGTCTTTAGGGGTTCGTATTCTCCGTCCATGGGATTCTCGGCAAGATGATCTGCCAATGCTTTTCCTTTGATTTCCTTCTGAGTTACGTAGACAATGTCTAATTCACTCAACAGGATTTGCTACTTGGCTAGCTTGCCAATGGGCATGGGCTTTTGAAAGATGTACTTTAGCGGATCCATTCTTGATATGAGGTATGTAGTATAGGCATAGAAATAATGCCTCAACTTCTGAGCTACCCAAGTTAGAGCAAAACATATGCATTCTAACAGAGAATACGAGACCTCGTACGGGGTGAACTTCTTGCTAAGATAGTAGATGACCTGTTCTTTCCTCCCCGTTTCATCATTCCACCCCAGAACACAATCGAACGCTCCATCCAATACTGCAAGGTAGAGTAGTAGGGGTCTACCTGGTTCGGGCGGAACCAAAACTGGCAATGTTAACAGGTACTCCTTGATTCTGTCGAAGGCTTTCTAACAATCATCAGTCCATTTGGTAGCGGCATCCTTCTTCAACATCGGAAAGATCGGCTCACAGATGACAGTGGATTGTGCTAAGAACCAGCTGATGTAGTTGAGTCTCCCCAGGAAACTCATCACGTTCTTCTTGTTTTTTGGCGGCAGCAATTCTTGAATGGCTTTAACCTTTGATGGATCCAGTTCTATTCCTCGTAGACTTACAACGAAACCCAATAGCTTTCCGGCAGGAACCCCGAATGCACATTTTGTGGGATTCAGTTTCAAGTTGTACCTTCTCAATCTGTTGAAAAACTTCCTCAAATTTTTCATGTGATCTGTGGCTTTCTTGGATTTGATGATATCATCTACATACTATTCGATCGCTTTATGTATCATATCATGGAAAATGGTAGTCATGGCCCTCATGTAGGTGGCCCCAGCATTTTTTAACCCAAACAATATCATTTTGTAACAATACATCCCCATGGCGTAATGAAAGCCGTTTTCTCACCATCTTCCTCATCCATCCATATCTGATGATACCAAGCAAAACAATCAACGGTCTTCCTCATCCATCCATATCTGATGATACCCAGCAAAACAATCAACGAACGACTGCAGCTCATGTTTGGCGCAGTTGTCGATTAGAATGTGTATGTTTGGCAAGGGGAAGTCGTCTTTGGGACTGGATCGGTTGAGGTCTGATCACAGCCAACTACCCACTACTAAAGAGTAGGAGAAGAGATTCGCAATAGCTTTTACCCGATATGAGGGTCAGGATCGAATCCTCAGGGAGCTAGAAGGGAATTCAGGTATCTACTTAGGATAGAGTTGTGTGTGTGCTCTTAGATGATCTTCTTTTCATTTTTGGATTTTTAAAATGCAAACTACTATTATCAAACTACTAATTTAAGCTAAATTATGCTATGAGATGATTGCTAAGGTTGTATCTAATGGGAAGAAAGGCACTAGGGTCGTGACACTGCCTAGGTGGCTAATTGACGGGTAGATGTTACTAAGGTTGGATTGACATATTTGGGGCTTATGCTATAACCGTCGCACGATTTTACCCCACTCTCAAACCTCTCGATAGAGAGCATAATTTTGCCCACTTGACTCTCTCGAGACCAAATGGGTAGGCAAATTAGGACAAGTAACTAGGGTTCAAGTAGGGTGATTACAATCTCAAGATTTAACTCGTTAATTGGGGCTATCATTTCTCGTGAGTCCATCCCAATTCTTTGTTGGGTCAATTTTGGGGTCATAGACTCTCTTTCTCAAGAGGAGTTAAACCCATTAAGCTTGAATCAGTGTTTGCAACCACAAATTCGAAATTAAAACATAAAATCAACCCAAATAGCAAACACCCATAGTCAATCTAACCTTAGATGGCAACACCCATCAATTACCCACACTAGGGTTGAGCCACAACCCTAGATAATGGGTTTAGCTACTCATGCTTGGGCAAGAAAATAAAAAAAAGATGAAGAACAAGACATAAAAAATAAATACTAAATTAAATTGCAAGAATCTATTGTTAATTTAAATCTAAGATGCCAAAAATGGCTATAAAAAGAGCGCAACTCAAGTCTGGAAAAATAACAGATGAACTAAAAATGGTAAAATGTTTTATTTATATTAAGCTAAAAATAGTGGACAAAAATACCCCTGCAGGGTTAGTGCGGGCCGCACTAAATGGACCGCGGCCACACTGGGCTCCTTGATTTCAACATTGGCTTCTTTGAACTTGGACTCCGCGGACCGCGTAAAATGGACCGCGGCCATAGAGGGAGTTTGGCACGATCCCCACAATAATGAATGTGGACCGCATGGCATTATCTTGGCAAGATGGTAGCTCTCTGAATCTCTTGACCGGGGACCGCAAAAAAGAGTAGTGTGGCCGCGGAGCCCTGACCACGGACCCCGTAAAATGTATCGTGACCGCATTGCCCTTGAACACAAATTGCCAACTCTCTGAATCTCCTAGTGTGGCTGCACGTCTATTTTGTGCGGTCTGCACTAGGCATTCTTCCCTTAGATTTCTTGGTCTTTGATACTTGAGTAGGTTTCACTCCTTTTTGAGCCGATCTTTGATATTTCGTCACTTTGTCGATCAAACCTGCAAACCAGCACAACCTGTGAGCCTTTTGGAACTATTTTGTACAAACATATGATCAAAGCATAGGCAAGTAGGGGCATAAAACATGCTAAAATTCTAATTTATAAACTCCCCCAAACTTAAACCCTTGCTTGTCCTCAAGCAAACAAAATAAGACCCACCCCTTAAAGGAAAATCCAAGTTATTTCAGCTGACCTAAAGTGACCTCAACAAGCATCAATTGGGACTAACAGTTGCCATAAATACAAATGGATCATTAACAACATTTAAACCTTAAAAACTATGGATCAAGTGTGACACAAGAGCATCAAGAATTGACTCATTACATTAAAGAAAACTCTCAATTACTTTGGTCGCTGTGGAACCCAAACTCATACATCCTCAACTCTCCCTACGCAAACCTCACCTTTTGGAGTATAAGCACACAAACCGAGGTTAATGGGAGTTCACTCGTCTCTCTCAAGGAAATTTCACAAGTCGACTCTAAGTACCATATGCTTAACCCTCATGTAAGTATCCACTAATGCAGCGTCACCCAACTCAAGATCATATAGGGTTTTTTGGAGTCAATATGAAGGCTTTTGGGTAAGGGTAGGATGTGTTTTTGTTCAAGTGGGTTCAATCTTCCCTTAAGCACTTCTTTTGATTCATTTGGCACAATTCACTTGACTCTTTGAATCATTTCACCTCTTCTAAGGGGTTAGAGAGACACATTGTCACTCTTTCTTATGCAATTCAAAACATTTATCCTTTTTCTACTTTTTCTACACCTTTTTCACTTTTGTTTTCCTTGAATCCCTTTTTATTCTTGTTCACATTAGGCTTTCTTTTTGTCTTTTTCTTTTCTTTCTTTTTCATTGCCTTCCTTTTCTTTTGCTTTTGTACCTTTTACCCCTTTGTTTCCTTTCTTGTCTCTCCCCCCAAACTTAGACTTTGCCATTACTCAAGGGAAGATGTGGGTGTCAAGAGAGGGTAGAATTTAGAACGGGTATAGGCTTGTAGCATTGGTTCTTGAAAGAAGAAGTTTTAAGGCTCAAAAGGGTTGGCTAGAGATTATCTCATTGGTAGGCTATGGAATTGTTCACTTGTCATTTGGATCAAGGAGAGCCTATAATCACTTCTCAAGTTGAATTTTCACTCAAAATTTTGCCTCAACAAATATTTAGGGCAAGTTCTAGACCATTGGTTTGGGACTTGGACTCAAAATTTGATTTCTCACCATACACACTCAAGGATTGCAAAAGACATAGAGTCGATGGCCCACAACAACCTTAGATACGATTGAGCACACAATAGTCATGAAATACCACATAATGTTTGTTTGGTCAACACAAGAGTCTCAAGGTTACTACTTCACCATCCTAAACAGAACCACTTGTCTTTGACCATGGGATCAAAGGCAAATGTGTTAGGCCCAAGTGAAACTATGCTTGAGGTACCCTTAACTATAAACTACTAAAAACAAAAGAAAAATAAAAAACAGACTCAAATCCTTAAGAAGGTTGTCACGCCATCCATCATCGGGAAGAGCCACTCGGTTCACACAATACTCCACCCTTGGAAAGAACCGTGGCATTAAGAAAACAAAGGGCTTATTGAAAGCACAAAAAATGAGACAAAAAGGCTGCAAGCCTATCTAATAAGCTAAAAATGAAAAATTTGTATGAAAAATAGAAAATAGAATGAATTTTTACAATAGGGGATTAGAATATACAACGGGGGATGAATATATACAAAAATGTAATTTTATATACAGACTATTGATACCTAATTTTTCCCTATATATTTTTATATGCAAAATACTTTCAAAATAGCATGTACATGCATACATAAGCATGCCCAAGAGTTTTGGTATTTTTTCCTAATTTTTAAATATTTTAAAATTATTTTATTGTCTATTTTAAGCAGTACAAAATCCAATAATTATTCCCAAGATTATCATTTTGGTGAATAATTTATTTTTTTCTCATATTTACACCAAAATATAATTAAGGTGATTTTTGTATATTTTTACAAATTTATTTGGAATTTTTAAAGCTAAATTACATATAATTGCAATTATAGTATATTTTCAGTATTTTAGATTAATATTTATATAGTATTTATTGGCTCAGTATTTTTAATTTGCTTTTAAAATCATTATTACTATTTTTATAAAATGAAAAAAGGAAAATTTGCTATTTAACACTTAGCCCATCTTTATTTCAATTACAGCTACATTTCCTTTCAATTTTAACCTCAATTTGACCCCAATTCTGCCCAAATTAAAACCAACCCAATTCAAATTTTAACCCAACCCACAACCCGACTTTAAATAACCCAACCCGTTCCCCACCTACCACTTAAATCTGGACTGTTGATCACTCAAGATCAACGACCAAAACTAGCCCTTTACTTTTTAACTCCTAAATGACTACCCTAATCTCCCTCATTCTCACCTGACCCACCGCCTTGAAACCCTTCGTCTCTCAAAATACTCTCAAGCTCTCCGAAAACCTAGCCATCTCCTACCTTATTTCACCACGTTTCCACGGGAATCCATGGCGTTCCAGGCCATGGATGACTTGTGCTCACCCTTTCTCACCATTAGACCTAAGCTATTTGATGATTTGAAGCCTGACTCTGATGGTTCTCTTCAGATCGTCCTCAGATCTGCAGATCTATGGCTTCTCCGACCATTATTCCGGCATGCTCAAGCAGTATGATTCTCTTCGACTTAGGATCTGACTTTCCTCAAGACCTTTCTCATTGCTAGGGTTTTCTCTGCAACTCTAAGCCATTAGAGGTTCTGTACTCATCTATGTCTTCTTAGATCTGTGATATGTCTGGGCTTTATTTGACATTTTTGAGGTTTTCCCCAAATTTCTTTTTCAAAAAATCTTTCAATTTCAATTTTAGGGTTTCTGAAAAATTCCTTCAAATATCTTTTTGATTCTACCTGTTCTTTCTTTATGTGTGTTTGTCTGTGTTATGCTCGTATGTTTTCCTTTTACTACACATGAGTTTTCTCTCTTGTTTCTTTTCTATTATGCAAGACTCTTCTATTTTCATTGTTATTCCTGTACTCCGATGTTAATCCGTGTTGTTTTCCTTATGCTTTGCTATATGTGTTTATGGTTGAGTTCTTTGGTTTTGTTCACTTTACTGAACTCTATTTGCGTTCCTGCTAAGAATATTTCATCTACTTTGTTTAAAACTCGTACCATCTCTTTCTTCTGAAACTTGTTTAAATTCCAAGTTTTCTCAAACATGTTCTCATGACCTTGAATCAATGTTCTTTCTATCATGTGTGTTTGTCTCTCATTAAGTCTTTGAAAAAGACTTCTGAGCCTCTTTTAATGACCTGTTTTTCACTTCTATTGTCTGAGTCGATTTGAAACCCTAAGATTTGGGGGTTTTCTTTGGGTAAATGGTATTAGGGTTCCACTTTGGGATCCTTGGCTTCCAGACTCATGATGAGTCTGTAACTGAACTTGAATCTCTGTTTGCTTGTGAGTCTAAGGCTTTCAATGATACAATCTTTTTCCTAATTAACCTGACAGTTCCTTTTGTTTGATTGGTATTCTTTATATATGGAAAATTCCTCTTTCAAATAGGTTTTCACCAACTAAGTGATCGATTCTGAAATCCCTTTAATAAGGCTGATGATCGTCACTGATTTTCTTCGATTGAACCTCCTTTACCTTTCTTGAATTGGTTCATTCAAATTGAACTTGTAATTTTGGTTTCATGGCTGTTTGATTGATTCCCTTACCATATTTGGCACAAACCGTGTACTATTGATTGTTTTCCTTAAATAATAAATAACTTCTATGCGTTTACCCCTTTTGTGCTACTTTGAAAGGTTTTTAGTAAAACTTCTTTCCTTAACTAGTTTTTACCCGTTGGAATTAGAATACCTTAACCAAAGGGAGACCGATTTCACTAATATTTCCTTACCTTTCTTGCTTGCTTTATGCACTATAAAGGGACTGCCCTCCTGTATTTTTAAGACACCTTGCACTTTACAACAACATCTTACGACTTCTTTCTTCAGACAACCTTCACCAGTCTTTAAAATACTTGCACACTTGCAATACTGTTTTAAATTCAATACTTTGCTCTGCTTGGAATCTTTTAGAACTGCTTTGCTTGAAATTTGGCTTTTTTAAGACTACTGTTTTTACTTATTTCTTCTGAAACTGGTATGTTCTGATTTAATTTTTCTGCCTCACCTCTATGTGTTTTCTTTATAGTTTCAACATTCTTGTTCAAGTGAAGTCTGCGAACCAGAAATTCTGAATAAGGAATTCTGTTAACCCGAGGGAAGGTGTTAGGCACCCCCGGATTTCGTGGTTCTTGCACGGTCGCTTAAACTATTATAATTGGCTAAAATTTGATTTTAATACATGTCATCCTATAGTGCAATTTTAAAATTATTTACCATTTTTAATTAATTTTAAAGAAATTGAATGTCGTTTAAAACATATTTTTGGATCACGTCACATGAAATGCACCCGGATCCGTCCTTACATCTATTTCTATTGTGAATCCCTAACCCCTATTCCTCTCTATGTGTCTAAGTTAAGTTTCTTGCCCTGGCAGTATCCAAATTACTGCCCAGCTCAGAACCTGATCCTCAATGGATCCTAACTCCTAAGATTTGGCTGACAGGATGGTCAGGGTTGTGCCAGACTTTCCAATTGCTGCGCATGACCACCATCCTACCATGGATCTCTCTAATTCCCCCCTATGCACTTACACTTATTCTTAGACTCTTAAGTTCTGCCCTCCTTTTATGGGCTTTGCTTTGGGACCTTGAGCTCCCTCTGAATTGGGACATTTGAGGGCTGGCCATTCCACACTGCACCATAATCTTAATTCTGCAATGTAATTGGGTGTAAGCATTTCCTGGAGTTCACGAAGCTCCTTGGAACTTTGACACACCCAAAGGATGAGAAAGGCTTTTGGAAATCCGATCCTAGAAGTTGGTTTATCTTATATTGTTAGACTTTGAGTCTGAATTAGGCTGTTTAGTTCTGATGTAATTTTACTTTTCTTTATTTTGATTTATTTGGGTCTGTAATAATTTGTAATAACTATTGGGGATGACTAGTGGAAAGGGATGGGAATGATTGTATGCAAAGGGTAGATAACTTGCCTATAGGATTTTCCAATTCTTGCACTCACATAGACAGCATGCCTATAAGTTACCTATAAACTTCTGCATTCTCATCTTAGATAACTTGTCTATAGGATTTTCTAATTCCTGCACTCATATAGACAGCATGTCTATAGGTTATTTACAAACTTCTGCATTTCTGCATATAGAAAGCCTGTCTCTATGTCTCTACATCTCTGCATATACAAATCATGATCATAGGTTCTTCTGAACTTCTGCAAATACCTGTCATTAGACAAACAATCATAGGTCTAATAATCAACTTCATTCTAGATACCAGGCCTATAGGACTCTTGCATCTATATAATCGTTTAAAACCAATAGCGCTTAGATAACTTGCCTATAGGAATAATCAATCGAATCAGCCACGTCCAATCCAGTCATAAGGTCGTTTAAAATCTACAGATCTTTCATTTATAAAACCAGTGATCCCTTTCTTTAAAATCAGTACGCTCTATTAGATGTCATGCCTATAGGTCTCACTTAGGCAAACCATTAGATAATTAATTTACCGTGCCAGTTTTGATAACTACAACCAGACAAGGCTAATTCGGACTCCTCATATGAGAAATATGTGATAAATCAGCCTGTCCTAACGCTTTTAAATTTAATACAGACCATAACCAGTATTTGAAGTCATGCTATATATTTGTCCTTTAAGTGAGGAGGCCTGTTTGAGCCCTAACTGCTGTTTGCTTCTCCCCCATATGATTATGTGTTTTGTTTGTTGCCTAGACTTTTATCCTTCTTAAACTTCTGAAGAGCCCCAACTCCCTCCCTTTTAGGATTAGTAGTCTCAATGCCTCCGGGACTGATCTGATCGGGACGGGTAATAGCATGCAATAAGTAACGATACTGTTTCACGCTTTAATACCTTAACGGGATGGGGAAAGGGTAGACATGGAGATGATGATCACATGATAACACCACATGTATAATTGGTTACCGGGTGTTGCGTGGATGATCCATGTTATTTATAAACCTAGGACCCCCCTCCCTCCTTATGTACTTACGTTCTTATTTCCTTTAAACTGTCAGTTTCCAATTCTTTGAAATTTCTTTTTCACTTTAATTCATTTAAAAACCTCTTTATAATTTCCAACACTGTTTTTCTTTTAAACTTTCGCCCATTTTACTTCTTTGTCTAATTATTTGCATTCGTTACTTGATCCCCATTTTTCTGCACTTATACATTCTTTTAAACGACTATGAAACCACTTATCCCCTAACTTCATCATGTTTATTTAACCTTTATACATTTCTACTTGTAATGTCTTGTATGTTTATTTGCTTTAAAGTCAGAATTGTAGCATGCCGGGAACCACACTAGTTGATCTTGGGGGGTTCCTAACACCTTCCCCCTGAGATAATTTCAACCCCTTATCTATTCTCTGGTTCTTTTTTTTTAACTCCTTGGTGTCCTAATTCACTTAATTATTAGGTGGCGACTCTTCTAAATATCAAACCCAAATTCCCAAAAGGAATAGAGTTGTCCGCCCCAAATGTCGTAAACCTAATTTTACCTTTAGAAAAAGGGGGCATTCGATAGCATGGTGACTCTGCTGGGGATTTCTTTAGGCTTTTACCATTTCATGTTGCTTGTGACTTTACTGCTTCTTTACTACATTTATATCTTTTCTACTACAAAACTAACTTGCTCTTTGTTTCTTTTCTTTAATGCTTTCTTTTACCGCTTTCCTTTAATACTGTTGTAATTATGAGCAATTATTGTAATCAATAATTTATGAACGTCAAAGTACATGACAATTTGTTAATTATCGTATTGCATTTTTCAACATCATATTTCACTCGTGCCAAACAAAATACCGCAGCAATGCTTATAATGAGTGGTTGTGCCCTTCCAATATTATCACCCCCTAAATTTGGCAAAGGCATATTTGCGGTAAACTAGTCGATCAGCGGTGTCGTCGACAGTTCCGTAACTTTGCCTCTTGAGTTGTCTGCTCAAGAGTACCAAGTCTAATACCATAGAAACCATTTCTCTTTAAATTGTGTATGCATCATGGTCAAACTTAGCCGAGTCAGTTATGTTGTCCGCATAATGACTCTTTAAGATAGCCTTGTCCAAAGTCCACTGGATTTCCTTGAAACCCAAACGGACACTACCACGTTCTGTGCATTTATTCAGAGAACTAAATGCTTTGTTATGCTAATTATTGATGTTAAATAGTCGAGTCCGGTGGGGGAAAAAGGCCTAACCTTTTGTTTTGCAGAAAATGAGGCATGAAGTCCCCATATTCGACATGGTCACCAACATCCACCCCAAGTTGTTGAATTGGTGGGGAGATCTCCATTCCAGCGATTAAGCTCTTGTCAAAAAGTATATAGGAAACCTGCCTTCTCTCCTAGACATTCAACCTAACAACAAGATCATAGAAGCTGGAACTTTGTTTTGGGACTGTGATAGATCGGTGTTTTGCTTCGGGGACATAGAAATGACACCTTTACTCGAGGAAATAGGAGGACTAGCTGGGATACCATGGGAAACTCCAGGTTTGCTAATGCCAGAAAATCGTAAGGGTAGGGGTTCTATTAAGATGATGGGTCCAAAGAAGAATCCTGACTTAACATGTTTGAAGGAGTCATACATTCCTTTTGACCATTTGTATGAAAGGTACGGTCACAGCAAATCATACGTACCTATCGGGACGAATTCGCCATCACCTCATTGGGGCACATCTACCGAAGGGTATTTGTGTTTATGTTCTGTTTCTTGGGGATTGTAGTTTTTCCAACAAAGAAAGCAAGAATCCATACCAGACTGGCCATGGTCACTAAAACCTTAATGGAGGGAATCAACGGGAAGCCATTCAGCCTTGTGCCAATGAAAGTTGCAGAAATATACCGAGCCCTAGAAAGATGTCAACGAGGGGCCAAGCATTTCGAGGGATGTAATTTGCTACTCCAATTATGGCTCATGGAACATCTCCAAAGGGGTGAGTACTGGCAGGAAATCCATCGTAGAGACTGGGATGATCATATCACTTTTCATCACTCGAAGCGAGTGAATTATATGCCCAATATGTTCGCCCAACTAGAGAATGCTAAAGATGGGTTGAACTCTTCGACAATCTCACTGAAGACCGGGTGCAATGGATGTTTGAGTGGTTCCCTATTGAAGAATTCATCATACGATCTAGGGATGCGCCATTTCTATTACTAATCGGTTTGAGGGGGACCTATCCATATGTCCTATTTGGGTTATGAGGCAGGCAGGTAGGAAGCAGGTTATACCAAGGGTCGACAAGATGAGCCACTTTCGAGCCGACTTCCAAGATGAAGATAGTCCGTAGAGGTGCCAGGCTCAGTATATGTGGCATTGCAAAATTGTCTTTGGAAGAGACACCATATACTGAGCCTGGCTCAGTATATGTGGCATTGCAAAAGGCTGAAGTGCAGGTAAAGTACAACCAACTGCGCAAGAGGATGCGGGAGTGTGAAAATGAGTACCGGGAAATACAAGAAGCCAATCAAAAGCTAGTTGGATAATGGAAAGATATAGCTATCAGCGCCAACAAATGACTGATCTATTTGGGGCGGGGCATAGTGGAGCTGGAAAAGAAGTCTCTGAAGAGGGTTGAAGATTGCCGAGTTGCTAAAGGAAATAAACGAGGACATCTGGCGAGGGCCTACTTATTGCAGGGACTGTGCGAGCTGGGAGAACTATACGAGGGAGCCAACATTCCCGAGTCTGGGGAAGGTCCTTGTGGGAACAAGTAGATAGGAATTTATTTTTGCTTTACAAATGTAATAAGGTCTATGGCCACTAGTGACATTTTTATTTCCTATTATTTAGTTTCATTTTGGGATTCGTCTTATTTTTTATCAATAAAATGATTCATTTAGCATTATAAGTTCTCCAAATCAATTTTTCGCTAGGCCTGCCTCGGGCACAATGAGGCTCCCAAATTAGGACACGATTTACATTCCTGCACTATGTGTTTAAATATCGTAACATCTTCTCTTATAATCCTCACTAACTCATTACCTTTTGTTTTTACTTTTGCTTATCCCCCTCCCTAAAGGTTAGTTCGTGTACTTTGGCATCGTCATCATATTTCACAAGATCCAAGGGCCCTCCATGTCCTCCTCCTCTGAGTCCTATCAGAAACAAGAACAAGGGAAAAATGGAAGATTTGAGCAACATCAGAAAGGAGAGTTCAGTTGAAAGGGTAGAGACTTCTTAGAGTATTCAAGTTTCCAAGGAAAGTGCCTCCCAGCTCGAACAGAAGTTATTGAAATTTCAGGAAGAACTGGACCGAGTTCGGAACTTGGCAAGCTTGTCATTTTCCCTCACTACCCCGGATATCAGCTTCCCTAACACCCAAAATCCCACACCTTCTCAAAACATCCCGAAAACACAAAACCAATCCACTCTCCATCACCACTGCAACACATGCCACACTTCAAGCAACACCCCACTGCTCATCTCCGAGCCACTAAACTCCACAAATGATCACCACCACAATACCCCCATCTATGTGGAAACCATACCACATCCCATTCAGCCCACCTCGAACACACCTGAGTTTGATGATAAAGACTCTCTTATCAAGAATCTGGCTGCAGAACTCAAGAAGCTGACTAGCCGAGTTCAGGGTGTTGAAGGAAGCAAGGGGATCGAGGGACTGAATTACGAAGACCTTTGCATCCAACCAGATGTCGAACTGCCCGAGGGGTACAAACCTCACAAGTTCGAAATGTTTGATGGTACAGGGGATCCCAGGGTACACTTGAGGACATACTGCAACAAGCTGGTCGGAGTAGGGAAAGACAAGAGGATCCGCATGAAGATTTTCATGAGGAGCCTGAAAGGAGATGGTCTGTCTTGGTACATTAGCCAAGACCCAAAGAAGTGGTCAAACTGGGTTAGTATGGTGTTCGACTTTATGGACAGGTTAAGGTTCAACATGGAAAATGCACCAGATGTGTTTTACATTCAGAATTTAAAGAAGAGAGCTACAGAAATGTTCCATGAATATGCCACTCGTTGGAGATCAGAGGCTACTAAGGTTCGACCTACTTTAGGGGAAGAACAGATGAACAAGTTTTTCGTCAGAGCTTAGGATCCACAATACTATGAGAGACTGATGCTGATCGAGAACCATAAATTTTCTGACATTATCAGGCTGGGAGAACGGATTGAAGAAGGCATCAAAAGTGGTATGGTCACTAACTTTGAAGCTTTGCAAGCCACCAACAAGGCTCTGCAGTTCGGTGGTACATCCAAGAAGAGGGACGTACGTGCCGTAATGGTTGCACAGAGAACCAAATCACCAGTCAAATATCAAACCTACCTGATATCTCCACTTAAATATCAACCCACTACAAATTTCTAGATGCCCGCACCTTCCTACTAAGATCCACTACCTACCTATTATTCACATCCACCTCCCACATACCAACCCATTTCACCGAAATATTCCCTACCCGCACAAGTCTACCAAGCCTACAATAATCAACCATCCCACTACCAATCACCTCCCACTCGCCAGAACTTTCGTAGACCCCGACCAAATTTTGACCGCAGGCCTCCCAAACAATACACCTCTATTGCCGAGCCAATCGACCAGCTGTACGAAAGACTCAAAGCCGCTGGTTATGTCACCCTTGTCCCTGCCATAACTCCTGAAAACCCTTCCCAATGGATTAACCCAAACAAAACCTATGCATACCATTCTGGCATGAAAGGACATACTATTGATGAATGCCGCTCCCTGAAGGACAAAATCCGGGCCTTAATTGGTAACAAGATTATCGTGGCAAAGGATCTTGCTCCAAACGTCCGCAACAACCCTCTACCAGACCACAAGGGTGGAGGTGTTCATATGATTTAAATAGAAGGTGATTGGTATCCCAAGGGATCAATCGGTTTGATCACGAAAGGTGACGATCTAAAGAAACCGATAGTCACTCTCAATCCGATTGTAGTCCAAATTCAGCCTTCTGAAGATGTTGAGGTGAACATGTCCATACCGCTTGAATTTGAAGCACCAGCCTCCGCAAAGACGCTAACACCGATCAAGGTCGTGTTTGGGTCCCCGAAAGCACCTGAGCCCTTTGGAGTCGCTGTATTACATTCCAAGGCAATGGTGCCTATTCCAGTAGCAATGACAGCCGTAACACCGTTCCACACAAAAGCTATACCATGGAACTATACAGCTGAGGCAAGGAGAAATGGAAAAGCCAAGTATGGGGAAACAGTTGCAGCGCAGGGTATGACAAGAACCGATAGGGTTTATACCCCAGAACACTTAGCTGAGTCAAGTAAGCAGACCTCTGGTTGACAAGACATCATTGAAACTGGACCCGGTGATCATTGGAGAAAGATACAAGCCAAGGAATACTTGGTGATTGACCAGCTGAAGAAAACAAACGGCACAAATTTCTATCTTGGCTTTATTACAAAGTTCTGATGCACGCAAGAATGCCCTGTTGAAGGTGTTGAGTGAAGCATTTGTACCAAGCAACATCACTGGAGGAGAAATGGCAAACAAGGTGGGTTAGGTATTGGAAAGTCACAAAATCACCTTCCACGAGGATGAGCTGCCGCCGAAAGGATTGAGTCATAACAAGGCACTACACATCATTGTGCAGTACGAAGATTATTTTATCACCCGGATCCTGGTCGATGGGGGGTCCAGTCTCAATATTTGTCCTCTAGTGACACTCAGAACATTGGGAAAAGGGCTGCATAAAATCAAGGATAGGGCCATCAATATTAAAGCTTTCGACAGATCTCAAAGGTCCACTATTAGGAAAATTAGCCTACGTTTGCAAATGGTCCCCACTTGGTTTGATGTTGATTTTCCAGTGATAGACGTGCCGACTTCTTACAATCTACTGTTGGGACGACCATAGATTCATGCCGCCGGGGCCGTGGCATCAACACTATATTAGGCAGTGAAATTTGAATGGAATCACCAGGAGGTGATCATTCATGGTGACGGTAGCAACCCCATATATAGCCGCCAGACCATTCCAGCAAATGGAGGAAGAAGAAGAATATGTGGAGAAACTTACCACCACATCGAGCGGGTCAACGCAGTTGACAAAGACAAATAGTTGGACAACAAAATTGAAAGCATACTGAATTGGAGCGGGTATAAACCTGGCAAAGGACTTGGCAAAAACCTCCAAGGAATTGCTAATCCTATTAAGCTCAAGAAGCATGGTACCACCTTCGGGTTGGGGTATGAGTATATCTGGGAAGAATTCAAGGACCGGTCGCCACCATGGCGCGGCCTTTACTATCCATTGGAGCAACTAATACCCCGTTTGGAGTAGACTTTTCAACCAGCCGAAGTCATTTATGGGTCAGAAGAAGAGGAAGCATTAGCCGCAATGAGGAACTTGTTCCTGGAAGATGATGATATGGAGTGTTGTGTCATTTTCGAGGAGGAAGGGGAGGAAGGCCCATCCATATAGGCTGTAAGCAGAGGGGAACACCTCAACAACTGGACTGTCAGACCACCGGAGCCCGACGTGCCTCAGGGTAGCAAGGCTGAACAAAGCATTACACACTATTTTGCTTTATTAGTTAATTTTCCTTTCGCATTTTTTCTTTTTTCGCAAGACAGAGCTCCAATGTTCAAAAACACTTATGGAATTTATTAAAGTATTTCAATTTTCTTACAAATATCTCTCTCTTATTATTTTCTCTCATTACTTTATTTAAACAACATTACTATTACTTATCTTAATGAACCAATGACTCTGACATGCAATGATACAACGCAACAAACAGACATAGATTCAGAGGAAGATGATACACCGAAAGAAATTGTTAAAGAAGTTGAGAATTTTGAGAATAGGCCTAATTCCAACCTGGACGAGACTGAGATTGTCAATCTGGGAGATACAGAAAACATCAAAGAAACATGAGTCAACGTTCATTTGTCACCGTCTGATAAGGAAGGATACACGAAATTTCTAAGGGAATATGAGGATATATTGGCATGGTCATATGATGACATGACTGGTCTAAGCATGTCCATTGTGGCTCATAAATTACCGACTGATCCCGCCTGTCCGCTAGTGAAGCAGAAGCTCAGAAAGTTCAAGCCAGTCATGAGTTTGAAAATTAAGGAAAAAGTCACTAAGGAGGTCAAAGCCAAGGTCCTCAGGGTAGTAGAGTATCCGACATGGTTAGCCAATATTGTGCCAGTGCCGAAGAAGGATGGGAAGGTCAGAATTTGCATCGACTACCAGTATCTCAACCGGGCCAGTCCAAAAGATGACTTTCCCTTACCAAATATACATATCTTGATTGACAACTGCGCCAAGCATGAGTTGCAATCATTCGTTGATTGTTTTACTGGGTACCATCAGATATGGATGGATGAAGAGGATGCTAAGAAAATGGCTTTCATTACACCGTGGGGGATGTATTGTTATAAAATGACGCCGTTTGGGTTAAAGAATGTAGGCGCCACCTACATGAGGGCCATGACCACAATTTTTCATGACATGATACACAAGGAGATCTAAGTGTATGTAGACGACGTCATCATCAAATCCAAGAAAGTCGATGATCACATGGGAGATTTAAGGAAATTCTTCAATAGACTGAGAAGGTACAACTTGAAGCTGAACCTCACAAAATGTGCATTTGGGAAAACTACTTGGGTTCATTGTGAGCCGCAGAGGGATAGAATTAGATCCATCAAAGGTCAAAGCTATTCAAGAATTGCCGACGCCAAAGAGCAAGAAGGAGGTTATGAGTTTCTTGGGGAGAATTAACTACATTAGCCGGTTCATAGCTTAGTCCACTATCATCTGTGAGCCGATCTTTAAGATATTGAAGAAGGACGCCGCTACCAAATAGACTGACGACTACCAGAAGGTCTTCGACAGAATCAAGGAGTACCTGTCAACACCACCAGTTCTGGTTTCGCCCGAACCAGGTAGACCCATACTAATCTACCTCGCAGTATTGGATGGGACGTTTGGTTGTGTTCTGGTACAGCAAGATGAAATGGGGAAAAAAGAGCAGGCTATTTGTTATCTCAGCAAGAAGTTCACCCTGTACGAAGCCCGATATTCCTTACTAGATTGCACCTGTTGTGCTCTGACTTGGGTAGCTCAAAAGTTGAGGCACTATTTCTGTGCTTGCACCACGTATCTCATATCAAGAATGGATCCGTTGATGTACATCTTTCAGAAGCTCATGCCCACCGACAAGCTAGCCAAGTGGCAGATCTTACTGAGCGAATTCAACATTGTCTACGTGACTTAGAAAGTAATCAAAGGATAGGCACTAGAAGATCACCTCGCTGAAAACCCCGTGGATGGAGAATACAAGCCTCTAAAGACGTATTTTCCTGATAAGGAGGTATCATTCATAGGAGAAGACATTACAGATTCCTATGATGGTTGAATAAGGTTTTTTGATGGAGCAACAAATTTCAAAGGAGTTGGCATAGGAGCAGTCCTAGTATCAGAAACCGGTCAGCATTATTCGGTATCTGCCAAGCTCAGGTTCCCATGCACCAACAATATGGCTGAATACGAAGCTTGCATCTTGGGGCTCAAGATGGCCATTGACATGAACGTCAAAGAATTACTAGTAATTGGAGATTCAGATTTGCTTATAAATTAGGTCCGAGAAGAATGTGTGACCAAGAACTCCAAGATACTCCCGTATTTACATCATGTACAGGAGTTGAGGAAGAGGTTCACAAAGACAGAATTCCGGCATGTCCCCAGAGTCCAGAATGAGTTTGCTGATGCATTGGCCACCCTATCATCATTGGTTCATCATCTAGATAAGAACATCATAGAACCTATTCCAGTGAAGATCCATGATCAGCCAGCTTACTGTGCTCATGTCAAGGAAGAAGTAAACGGAAAGCCTTGGTTTCACGACATCAAGGAATTTTTAGTCAAAGGAGAATATCCACAGCTTGCTAATGCTACTAAAAAACACACGCTTCGAAGATTGTCCAACAATTTCTTCCACATCGGAGGAATCCTGTATAGGAGAACTCCGGATTTGGGTTTGCTAAGGTGTGTTGACGCAAAGGAAGCATCCACACTGCTAGAGGAAATTTATGCCGGGACCTGTGGTCCACATATGAACGGTTTTGTCTTAGCCAAGAAGATACTCCGAGCTGGTTATTTTTGGATGACTATGGAGACGGACTACATCCAGTATGTCTGAAAGTGCCACCATTGTCAGATCCATGCAGACATGATAAAGGTGCCTCCAAATGAGCTCAATAGAACAAGCTCGCCCTGGATGTTCGCTGAATTGGGAATGGATGTTATCGAACCAATCGAATCTTCCGCATCAAATGGGCACAGGTTTATCCTAGTAGCAATTGATTATTTCACCAAATGGGTTGAATTAGCATCTTACAGAGCACTGACCAAGAAAGTCGTGGCAGACTTTGTCCGTGACCGTATCGTCTGTCGATTCGGGATTCCAGAATCAATCATTACTGACAACGGTTTCATCCTCAACAGTGATGTGATGAAAGCCATGTGCAAAACATTCAAGATCAAACACAAGAATTCCACAACCTACGGGCCATAGATGAACGGAGTAGTAGAAGCCGCCATCAAGAACATCAAGATGATACTGAGAAAGATAGTAGAAAAGCATAAGCAGTGGCATGGGAAGCTATTATTTGCTTTATTAGGGTATCACACCACAGTCCGCATATCAACTGGTGCAACTCCTTATACGTTGGTTTATGGTACAAAAGCGATCATTCCCGCCGAGGTATAAATTCCCTCCCTAAGGATCATACAGGAAGCAGAAATCGATGATGCAGAATGGATGAAGAGCCGTTACGAACATTTAGCTCTTATAAATAGGAAGAGAATGAATGCAGTTTGCCACGGTCAGCTTTATCAAACAGAATGACCAGAGCCTTCAACAAGAGAGTTAGACCAAGACAGTTCACACTAGGACAGTTGGTGTTAAAGAAGATTTTTCCACATCAAGATGAAGCCAAAGGGAAGTTCTCCCCTAACTGGCAAGGTCCATACATGGTTCATCAGGTTCTGATAGGATAAGCCCTCATACTTGAAGAAATGGACGGAGAAGTTTGGCCAAAACCAATAAATTCAGATGCTGTCAAGCGATACTATGTGTAGCCATTTATGATCTCATTATGTAATTTGAACTACGTCTGACCTGATTCCCGTTTAAGAGGGGATACTTAGGAAGCCTTAAGGGTTTGGCCACAATTCAATAAAATTTTCATTTCCCCCCGCAATTGTAAACTGGGGCAGTATTTTGAGGAGGACCCTCAAAATTCCGAAGTAATGTCAGCCAATCATTGCAAGCCGCCGTCAGAAGCATCAACCCACTAAACTGGGGCAAAATTTTGAGAAGGGCCCTTAAAATTTCGTAGCAAGAAAGGTCACAATGTTTTGAACCACGTCGCAGTCGTTGGTTCGTCTAAAATCTATTTTTTAAGAATACATATACATATATCATACCTTTAGTAAAACTCATGCATGCCTATTTTGCTTTGTTTGACAATGCTGCCCCGAGGGTACCTACAATATCACAATAAACAAAGTCGAGCCAGTCAAGTGAAGCCATCGGTAACGCGAACTAACCGGTCCCTTTGCAAAACTCACGATTTTTCTTTTAATGCAGGTACCTAAGTCACAAACCATCAAATACATTTATACGCTTGTACTTCCAGGAATACAACCCATAAAATTATCGCTTCACAACCAATATCCATATGCGATGTCCCCAGCAGCCACAATATCGCAATTGGCAACCAGCTATTCGCTATCAGCTAAGAATCTCTCACTACTATTCATCTCGCATCTTTTGCATAAGGATTTCGAGGTTAAGCTCTACCTCCATTTGCATTCCTTGCATTGCATAAGACTACTATTCTGCCTTCCAAGACTAATCTCTGTCTCCATAATTACATAAGGTTACTGTTCTGCCTTCCGAGGTTAAGCTCTACCTCCATTTGCATTCCTTGCATTGCACAAGGCTACTGTTTTGCCTTCCTAGGTTGAGCTCTACCTCCATTTGCATTCCATAATTGCATAAGGCTGCTATTTTTTCTTCCGAGACTAAGCCCTCTCTCCAAAATTGCATAAGGCTACTATTCTTCCTTCCGAGACTAAGCTCTATCTCCATAATTGCTTAAGGCTACTGTTCTGCCTTCTGAGGTTAAGCTCTACCTCCATTTGCATTTCTTGCATTGCATAAGACTACTATTCTGCCTTCCGAGGTTAAGCTCTACCTCCATTTGCATTCCTTCCATTGCATAAGGATACTATTCTGCCTTCCTAGACTAAGCCCTGTCTCCATAATTGCATAAGGCTACTATTCTGCCTTCCGAGACTAAGCCCTATCTCCATAATTGCATAAGTCTACTATTTTGCCTTCCGAGACTAAGCTCTGTCTCCATAATTGCATAAGGCTATTGTTCTTCCTTCCGAGGATAAGCTCTACCTCCATTTGCATTCCTTGCATTGCATAAGGCTACTATTCTGCCTTTCGAGACTAAGTTCTATCTCCATAATTGCATAAGGCTACTGTTCTGCCTTCCGAGGTTAAGCTCTACCTCCATTTGCATTCCTTGCATTGCATAAGGCTACTATTCTGCCTTCTGAGACTAAGACCTATCTCTATAATTGCATAAGGCTACTATTCTGCCTTCCGAGACTAAGCCCTGTCTCCATAATTGCACAAAGCTACTATTCTACCTTCCGAGACTAAGCTCTATCTCCATAATTGCATAAGGCTACTGTTCTGCCTTCCGAGGTAAAGCTCTACCTCCATTTGCATTCCTTGCATTTCATAAAACTACTATTCTGCCTTCCGAGATTAAGCACTATCTCCATAATTGCATAAGGCTACTATTCTGCCTTCCGAGGTTAAGCTCTACCTCCATTTGCATTCCTTGCATTGCATAAAGCTACTATTCTGCCTTCTGAGACTAAGATCTGTTTCCATCATTATCAGCTGAAATATCGCCATTTATATTTACACTTTACATCGACTAAAATATCGCCATTTTTATTTTTTCATCGGCTAAAATATCACCACTTTATTAAAATCTTGCATCGGCTGAAATATCGCCATTTTTAATTACACTTAGCAGTGGCTGAAAGATTTCCACTTATATTTTACACCTAGAATCGGCTGAAATATCGTCATTTTATTTAATTCTTGCATAGGCTGAAAGATCGCCAAATCCTGCATCTCATGGGCTGAAATATCACCAAAATTGTCCAAAGGCATCATTGTTCAGAGGCACCATTTTCATAGCCCGAGAATATCATCGCATGGCTTGAGGACCCCATCTTATCTCTGCATAGCATTATTCAAAGGCATCATGGTTCGGAGGCATCATTCTCATAGCCCGAGAGCATCATTTCATAGCATGCGAATCCTTTATTATATGTTTCATGGCCCAAGACAGCATAGTCCGAGGACGTAATCCTAACCGTCCAAAGACAACATCCATGGTCAAACGAGAACATGCATCATGTTTAAATTTATGCACAATATATGTTCGTATTGCTCATTTTCAGGTAAACCGACTAGAAATGGCCGTCCCGGTAGGAGCGATCCCGCTCCAGTTCCCGCAGCCTATTAGACCTGACCATCCATCTCAACCTGAACATCGCATCGGCATATTCCGCCAATGGATCCTGAACTACATATGGCCTGATTCCTGTAAGACCAGGGATATGTAGGCAGCTCAGGAACTAGAGCACGGTTAACATTCTTCAAATCGTTTCATTCGGTCAAAATTGGCCATCATATCTTTACCCGACAACTCTTTCATCTTTCCCGGATAAAGATGGGCAGCTGTTGATTCCCAATTTTTTCTTATGTATTTTTATATGTAAAATACTTTTAAAATAGCATGTACATGCATTCAAAAGCATGCCCAAGAGTTTGTTATTTTTCACTAATTTTTAAAGATTTTAAAATTATTTTATTATCTATTTTTAACAGTACAAAGTCCAATAATTATTCCCAAGATTATCATTTTGGTGAATAATTTATTTTTTTTATCATATTTACACCAAAATATAATTAAGGTGATTTTTGTATATGTTTACAAATTTATTTGGCATTTTTAAAGCTAAATTACATATAATTGTAATTATAGCCTATTTTACGATTAATGACATTTTATAATTATAAAGTTATTTTCAGATTAAAATCATTATTACTATTTTTATAAAATGAAAAAAGGAAAATTGGCTATTTAGCACTTAGCCCATCTTTATTTCAATTACAGCCACATTTTCTTTCAATTTTATTGTCAATTTGACCCCAATTCCGTCCAAATTAAAACCAGCCCAATTCCAATTTTTACCCAACCCACGACCCGATTTTAAATAACCCAACCCGTTCCCCATCTACCACTTAAATCTGGACAGTTGATCACTCAAGATCAACGGCCAAAACTAGCCCTTTCCTTTTTAACTGCTAAACGACTACCCTAATCTTCCTCATTCTCACCTGACCTGCCGCCTTGAAACCCTTCATCTCTCAAAAACACTCTCAAGCTCTCTTAAACCCTAGCCATCTCCTACCTTATTTCACCACATTTTCACCGGAATCCATAGCGTAGCATGATGGAGTGCTCTTACGTGATTTCTTGCCGCTCAATTATTATTTACTCTTATTACTCATTGAGTTGGAGTACTCACTTTACTCCCTGCACCTCGCATGCAGTTGCAGGTATTGATCACCCGAAAGCGGGTTAATAGCTGATTGAAGGTATTACTACTGTAGTGGGCAAGGTGATTGCCAGAGTTCGCGGCACCGGACTTTATCTTTTGATTCCAGATTTTATTCTGTATATTATTATTGGCCCAGTAGTTGTGTTCAGTCTTCTTTAGATGTTCGTGACTTGTGACATCCTGGTCGGGTTGTGTTGGGTTGTAATTAACGGTTCTAATGCCATTAAGTTGTATTCTCTATTCATTATGTTTAATAATTTTGAAAGGGGCGTCGTTGTTCTGTTGGCTGGCCTTGTCTTCACGAGAGGCGCCATCACGACCGGGTTTGTAAATTGGGTCATGACATTTAGCATGTCTTTCAGATACTGACTAAGGTCTAGTTAAACTTAAGAGTTGTGGCAGACTGATCTATTACATATTTCAAATAAGAAACCCGGATCAGGCCTGCCTGTTGGTTGTAGTTTAATAGACTCTAATTCAATTTACAAGTTACCTTATGGTTTTCCTAAGTGTTAAGCGAAAAGCCTATAGGTATGAATCTATTAGTTCAGAAAAAGAAGTATACTAACTTTAAACAAGAAGACTAGTTAATTACAGAAGACATAAATTCTGCAGATGTTAAGCATTGCTACTACTGATTTAAACTTATAAGCGAATGGTCGATTCAGACTTAGATGGTAGCTCATATAGGCATGCTTTCTAGGTGCTATTGATTTTAAAACGTTTACAGTCGAAACAAGAGTGCAGAAGTCCTATAGGCATGGTATCTAAAATGTTGTTAGTTATTTAAACCTATAAACAGGTTTGCCTAGTGACAGCTGATGATGCAAAATTCAGGAAGTCCTATAGACATGCTCTCTATATGATAGGCAAAATGCAGGATCCTATAGACATGTTCTCTATATGAGATGCCAAATGCTGAATCCTATAGGCATGTTCTCTATATAATTGCAGAAATGCAGAAGCTATTGACATGATATATATGTGTGAAATGCAGAACTTATAGGTAGGATTTCTAAGATGCAGAAGTGCATAAATTTATAGGTATGGATTTCTAAAAATGCTGAAGTGCGGAACCTAAAGACAGGATATCTACTGTCACGACCCCAGTTCGGCCTCCGTGAACATGTCGTGATGGCACCTAGTTCCTATAACTAGGTAAGCCTAACAATGTGGAAAACAACATAACTTGTGGAATAAATTATTTAAAACTGAACAATTAAAAGAAAACTGTATAAAAGATGCCGCTCGACATATATTAATCAATAATGCAAAAGTCTACAATATCACCCTAAAACCCAGAAACTCACGAGAACACAAGCTAATGGAAAGTAATATACGGATCTAACTCTAGAATGTCTAAAGCAAAAGTATGAAAGAAGGCTAAATACTACAGATAGAGTAAAAAAGAAGACTCTTCGGTCTGCGGACGCTGCAGATGTACCTTGAAGTCTCCATAGCTCTCTCTGCCTCAAGGATAGTGCGCCTGAAATGAAGTACCTGGATCTGCACATGAAAAACATGCGCAGAAGAGGCATGAGTACAGCACAGAGGTACTCAGTAAGTGCCAAGACTAACCTCGGTTGGGTAGTGACGAGGAAGGTCAGGGCCCCATTGAGAATAATAATAATGATAAGTCTTGCAACAATATGAAATAAACAGAAATAATAAGTACAACTATGAAGCAAGACAGGGTTTACAAGGCAACAAATAATACACATAGAATAAGGTAACACGAAGTAAAATAGCTCAATATCAAACCATCAATGAGGATCTCCTAGGATACCGTCCTGTAGTCCATTTCATCAATTGTCCAAGGAGCTCCCGGGATACCATCCCGTAGTCCATCATATGAGTGTATCTGAAGGATCTCCCGTAATACCATCCCGTAATACCATCCCGTAGTCCAACAATCAAGGTGAAGGGGGATCTATTGGGAATCTAACCCGCAGTCCCAAAGTAAATATGCAGGGGGATCTTTCGAGAATCGAACCCGCAGTCCCAAAGTAAATGTGCAAGGGGATATATCGGGAATCGAACTCGCAGTCCCAAAGTAAATGTGCAGGGGGGGTCTATCGGGAATCTAACCCGTAGTCCCAAAGTAAATATGCTGGGGGATCTATCGGGAATCGAACCCGCAGTCCCAAAGTAATCAAACAAGGGGGGGAAGCTACCAGAATCCCACATCCGTAGTACCAATGTAAATACGCAGCCACAACGAGAAGATATTCAGAATTGGAATGCAAAAGTACAATGCAACAGGTAGTTCTAGCCTAACATGCTTCATGTAGTACAAACAAAGCAACTTAAGCAAATAGGCAATTTGGAACAAGTAAGCATGCTTTTCTAGCTATCACAGTCTATAATTGCGAATAAACTAAAGCTAATAAGAAAGAAACTCGGTCTATGTATTTAAAGTTAAACCGGATTTTTCAACAATTAGCTCAAGTACGCGCTCATCACCTCATGTACAAGGCATTCAATTACCAAATATAATATCCTAAAGGGGAAGGATTCCCACACAAGGTTAGACAAGCCACTTACCTCAGCCCGACTCCAAAATCAACTCGAAACCACACTTTTGCAATGAGTGTCCGACTCCAAATAGCCCAAATCTATTCATTTCAATTACATCTCGTAAATAACATCTCAAACAACTGATTCTACTAATTAATTTAAAGCTGACGCGAATTTAGGTAAAATGACCAAAACACTCCTCAGGACAACGTGGTCAAAACCCGAGGTTCAAACCAAAAGATGGTTACCCATTCCCCCACGAACCCAAATATATGATTTATTTTGAAATCAGACCTCAAATTGAGGTCCAAATCCCCAATTTTTGAAAAACCTAGGTTCTACCCAAAACCCCCAATTTCACCCATGAAAATCATTAATTTTAAGTGGAAAACATGTTAAATGATGTTAATAATTGAAACAATTGAGTAAAAATCGACTTACATATGATTTGGAATGAAACTTGTTCTTGAAAAATCGCCTAAGGAGTTTGGGTTTTGAAAGAATGGTGAAAAACGATGAAAATTCGACTAAGTATAAAATTTGCTGGGCCTCAGATATGGGAAATGCGAATATGGGTTCGCATTTGCAAACCTTGCAGGTATGGGAATTGCGAAGGAGAAGTTCGCATTTGTAAACTCTTCCAGGAATTAAGAACTTCGCATTTGCGAGCCCAAAGTCGCATTTGCGACCAGCTAACCTTCGCACTTACGATATTAATCATCGCATTTGCGACTGACTTCATTCGCATTTGCGAACAAATTGTTCGCATTTGCGACCCAGCTACAATTTTACCTTTCCCGCAATTACGATACAAAGCTCACATTTGCGAGCTCGCAATTGCGCGAGGCACTTCGCAAATGCGAAGATCATAGAAGAGGCATACCATATTTTAATTAGTTCAAAAATGCAATCCGTGGCCTATCGGAAATTCACCTGAGCCCTCGGGGCTCCAAATCAAATATGCACACAACCTCAAAAACATCCTACGGACTTACCCGTGCGATAAAATTGCCAAAATAACATCATATACATCGAATCAAGCCTCAAAACTCATGATTTCTTCCAAATTTTCATAAAACATCAAATTTCCATTTTAAGTCCGAAACACGTCAAACGACGTCCGTTTTCAACCAAACTTTACAGAAAGCGCTTAAACCATATATAAGACTTGTACCGGGTGCGGGAACAAAAATAAGGGCCCGATACCATAGTCTTTTAATCAAATTTCATTTCCAATTTCCTTAATTATTTCCGAAAAGCAATTTCACACAAAAATTCATTTCTCGGGCTTTGGACTTCGTAATTCGATTCCAGGCATACGCCCAAGTCCTATATTTTCCTACGGACCCTCCGGGACTGTCAAATCATGGGTCCGGGTCCGTTTATCCAAAATGTTGACCGAAGTCAAATTTATTCAATTTAATATCAAAATTTGACATTTTTCTCACAGAATTCATATTTGAGCTTTCCGGCTACGTGTTCGGACTGTGCATGCAAATCGAGACAACCATAAATGAGATTTTCAAGGCCTCGAAAGCACAAAATGGGTCAGGAAATAAGTGATGATCCCTTTGGGGTCGTCACATCTACATGAAACGCGAAACCTGTAGGCATGGTTTCTATATGCAAAAAATGCAAAAGTTCAGAACTTGACATGATTTGCTGAAGTAAATACTTATGAACATGATATCTACCCTTATGCATACATGAGTGACCCTCCCCTTTTCACTATAAACCCCATAAGTTATTACAAATTTTTACAGCCCAAAAAGGAATAAAGGAAAGGTAAGATTACATCAGAAAACTAAAAATTTACAACCAAGGAAAGCCTGATTCAGACTTCCTGTCTGAAGCATGAAGTAAACCAATCTCCAAAGATCAGATTCCAAAGACTTTCTCATTTTTTGGGTGTGTCAGAGTTCCCAAGAGCTTCATGAACTCAGGGCAGTGCTTACACCCAAATTCATTACAAAATTGAATTATAGTGTAGTGTGGAAGGGCCAGCCCTCAAATATCCAAGTTCAGAGGGAGCTCAAGGTCCCAAAACAAGGCTCATAGGAAGGGGGCATAACTTAGAATCTAAGAGAGAGTGCAAGTGCAATAGAGGGGATTTTGGGGAAGACCAAGACAAGCTGGTAGTCATACCCAGCAATTGGAAGTGCTGGCACACCCCAACCAGCCTGTTAGTCACATTGTTTGGGAGTTAGGATACATTAAAGGATCAAGTTCAGGCATGAGCAACAATTTGGATGTTGCCATGGTTTGAACTTTAACTCAAACACATAGAAGAGAAATGGGTATGGGAATTCACAACAACAACAGATGCAAAGAGAACAATATATTTAATACTGAACATAGATAGAATTGTAGAAGTTGTGAAGCAAACACATAGAGATGAAACAGAAACCTAAATTAGAACATACCAGTTTTAGGGAAACAAGAACGTAAAAGCAGTAGTCTTGTAAAGCCAAGTTGCAAGCAAATTGTCAGAATATCTCGGGAGAGAGTAGAGTGTTGAGTGAAGTGAAGAGTATTGAAATTGAAAGTAAGTAATGTGTGTTAGAGTATTGAACTCGAGTTCTTAAAGTGCTGAAAGGTCGTGCCCTTTATAGTGCAGAAAGCAAGTAAGAAAAAGGTAAAAAAATAGTTTTAAAATCAATTACATAAGGTCTCCCTTTAATTAAGTGATTCTTATTTCAAGCGGGCAGAATAAATAAGGAAAAAATTTGATCAAAATCTTTTCCGAAGTAGTATAAGAAAGGCAAATACACAGAAACTATTTAAGGAAAGAGTTTGATAGCAACACGGTTTGTGCAAATAAGGAAAGGCAATCAATCAACAACCAGTAAAAATCAGAAATTGAGTTTTGGTATGAATGAATCCAACCAGAAAAGGTGAAGAAATGTTCAATTTAAGAAAATCAGTAACAATCAATAGAACCTTATTAAAAGTAAATCTGAATCAATCACAAATTGGCAAAACCCTCTTTGAAGAAAGAATTCCTCATATATAAAGCATACGGACATGTCAAACAAGAAAGAATTGTCATGCTAATTAGAAAGAATCTAGTATAGAAAATTCAGACTTAGTTTGAGAGAATTCAGGGTTCCATAATAGAACCCTAGTCCAAGCACAAGATCAAACTCGCCAAAACCCCCAAATCCTAGGGTTTTCAACTCGGATGAGATGCAGAGACGAGAAGACAAATAACTGAAACAGGCTCAGAAGTCTCTTTCAGATACTCATGAGAAAACAAACAGGTAAAATAGCAGGTTCGAAACAAACATAGTGCAAAAGCTAATTTGAAGCATAAAGATCATGTTTTAAGAAAAGCTTGGAACTTAAACAAGTTCAGACGACAAAGAGGTAGTATAAACTTTAGGAAACAGTAGGTGAAACATGTCTAGAACGAACTCAAACGAAGTCCAGAAGAAGGAAAATAAAGAACTAAGAGCTTAGTAGCTAATACCGTAAAGAAACACAAGGGTAAACGAACACATAAGATAAACGTGTGAAAGCATGATATAGAAATCAGTAGAAGAAAGAACGGAGCACAATAGAAGAATATGCATAATAAGGCAAACATAAGAATACAGGAGAAGGACATGCGAGGCAGAAAAGAGAACATAAAAACATAGCATAGATAGATTCACACGAAGAAAAGAAGAAGAAGAGTCGGAGAAACATTTCAAAACTTTTTCAAAAACCCTAAATCGAAGAGAAACAAATTTTGAAAGAAAAGATTAGGGAAAAGTTTTAAAGCTCCAGTAGAACACAGATATATCATAGATTTAAGAAAATAACCAGAGAAAAACCTCGAATAGCTAGGGTTTCAGAGAAACCCTAGAAATGAGAAAGGCTTGGAAGAAAGTGCGATCTTGAGTCGGAGAGGTCAAAAATAGGCTCCTAATGCTTGGATACGCCGGAGCGAGGCCGGAGAGACCTCAAAGCCATGAATTTGAGAAGATTTGAAAGAACACCATCGAGGTCAGACCTCGAAACTTCAAACGCCCATGGTTTAAAGGC